>MIQA02024043.1:0-70201 GCA_001887855.2 Sclerospora graminicola
CCATCTAAATGCAATAAAAAGAAGTCAACGAAGTGCGATAAAGATGTGGTTACGACCAAGTAGCGATCGTACCAAATAGCGACCGTACCGATACCTTTATTTTTTTAAAATGCATCACTTTGTTGATCGTTCCACCATCTTTTCCACGAACAAAGTGATTAAAGTACATTGTCTACAAACACGTTATACAAAGCCCATGACAGGGTCAAACCATCATCCATGGTCGCATTCTGTAGTTTGCGCAGGGAATCCATCGGGCTCACTATCGCTCACCAACAGTATAGACAACCACGAGATGTTGCTATTCTTCGTCGTAATGATCGGCTGCTTCTTCATAAATGTCGTTCCACTCCTGCTGGACGAACGTCGGTGTGCGAGCCAAATCGTTGACTGGGATCATTAGAATGCCGTGAATCGCGTACATTTCGTCGAGGAACCACGTGTTGCAGTACACTCGATTGTCAAAATTATACCCGTGACATGGTTTCGCACGATCTGAGGTGGATGAATAACGCTGGTCCTTAGTAACAAAATGTATGTGCGGATAGAATGGGCATTCAGGCGCAGCATCAGACTTCCGAGCCCTTTGAGAGCTTTGTGTCCAGTCCCTTTACCCCACATGGTCATTTTGAAGTAAAAGTTAACATCTTCAGACGTACTCTCTTCATCTTTACCTTGGTCAGATAAACTGTCGCCACGTGAAAATGAATGGCCATGATATTAGGAGAAATGACAGAATCGATGAAAGTAAGGGTCGTTAAGGCTTGGGTTCGCTACATCGCGCAGCATCAACCATATTAAGTTATTCAATTCTGGCAGGCGACGCCATTTCGGATCGAGGAATTTCAGCATTTCCGCCGCTGTCACATAGTACCCGTAGTGGTAGTGATGGTCATTGTAGCATCCATTGCCAAAGTCTACAAAAAATTGAGTTGTAAACACCATTCCCGAAACAAGACCTCTGTAGTTGGTTTCAACAACAAGGGGGAGAGACAAAGTGTTGTTCAGCAATGACTCGATCAGCATCTCTAACTTGCTCAGACAGTTAGGCAACAGCGTCTTATTTGAACCCGCCACTGAGCTATCCGCTGCCATCAGACACAAGAACGCGTACTTTTGAAACAACTTGCCGTTGAAATACCAGCTGGTAGTATTCATGGTCCAGTTCGTAGAAATGTCGGCCTTCAGAATTTGGGACATATTGGTTGCTTGAATAACCCAAGGCACCTGTCACCGAGCTGGATAAAAGTCAATCTCGAAGTCTGCCTCAGGCACGCAGAATTTCCAGGTCGTCGACACTTGACCAACCATTAGTCCTCGTGTGGACGAACGTAGTGTGATAGCACCGAGGCTATTAACTGTTGTGCGATTTTCTTTCATCGAGTCGACTTGGTGTGGCAGCTCAAAGTGGAGCAGGCCTGCCGATTCACAAGAAGTACCCTCCACCTCCCAAATTATTGAGTAGTCTGTGCGCGATTCCATCGAAACAATTCCACCGCGCACGATCCACGATGCAAACGTATCGTATACAGTATTGACCTTGTCTTTTGGAAGTATTGCGATTCGAAGTGTACCGGAGTATTCAGCGTTCGCTACCAGCGACGTGATAGTCTTGTTCGAGATAGTCTTTGTCGACATGGTGCTGTTCCTGGGTGAGCCCGTCATATTTGGCTGACACAAAAGCCATTCTGCTCAAGAGTGCTGAATCCATGCATCGATTAGAGACAGTGGCACAAGTTCGAAGCTTGACACCGATTTCGTCTCACGAGTAAATTTCGTACGACGGCTTCGACTTGGTAAATTCCATTGCAGAAATAGTCAGGTCGTTGTGGATTCCATGTTCGTACCATCGAACAGTTCCATTGACTTCCGATGCAATCTCAAGATACGTTTGATCCGTTCTCTTTTGTCGCAGGTTTGCCAAGCATATCGCTATTAACATCAATATTGCGCATTTTATTAGCGTTCACCATCGACATTTCGTCAGGTAAACTTTCTCGTCATTTGCACGAACCTATCGCTGTCAGTTATGCTCTTCAATTCTAAGACTGCCCATAGTCGCGCGAATCCACAAGCTTTACGGTGGTATCAACTCTATATCTTTAAAGATCGAGATCTGACACGAGGATTGGTTCTGCGTGCGGTGAAAGCAGGGAATAAAGCCATTGTTGTGACGGTTGATACGCCCTTGCTTGGCCATCGGGAACCAGACGTATAAGGGTAGCAAACCTGCACGCCGAAGGGCGCTTCTTTTGGTAGCTTAATGGAGTATGGCTGAGCCCATGCCGGGTAGTTCTCGAACATATTGTTCGTCGGCTCAAGCACTTGCTTTGCTTTCCAGATGCACAGATTCAACGCTACGAAGCGTTAGCATTTGCAGGCTTGAGTGGTGGAGTGAATTAAATTAAACAGCGGCTGAGCCACACAGATTTTATATATTAAATATCTTGCCTGATTAAATTCAGTATCATTTTTCGAAATAGTTTTTGCTGTTATGACAAGGGCTAGGTATGGTTAGGGATAGCTCAAGAAAATACAAAAACCCATATAAAAAGAGGCCCCAAATTGGCATTTCGTACTTCTGCGAAACGCCAACAGAAAGAGTTAATATTTTGGATGTATTAAACTATTAGCGATAGATATTCATTTATAAAAAATCCTGATTTGTTGGGCTTTTACCCAGTATATTTTTTTGCGACATATTATAAGTAGGTAAAAAGTTTAACTAGTTATGACTGCAGTAAATAAAAGAGGCCCCAAATTGACAGTTTACCTTAGTAATACTTAGAACATTACGCCGGCAGTTTTTTTCATTACCGTAATTTACCACCGAGAACATTCCTGAAACCTTCTTTCGGGACAGCAGCGATTTCAACGACGCAACCTCTCGACCAGCTTAGAGCGAAAGCAGCGCTTTTATCACGGTTCGAAGGTAGGTACTTTGTAGGCAAAAATGACCAATCAGAGCCTACCTTCGGTTTGCCTACAAAGGCCTTTTTTCACACGTTTGCCAACAGCGAAGGCAAAAACTAGCAGTTGTAGGTATTTTTGATTGGCTGTTTTTTGCTTGGAAGCACCCAATCGGACTTAGTTAAAGATAGAAGATAATCCTCCCACGGTAATTAGTCTGTGTGCAAAAATAGTCTGTGTTCGGAATTAGTCCGGCACGGACTAATTTAGGTGAATGAGTTCTCAAAACTTCCTAATTAATCTGGCACAGTTGGCCCCCTATACCATAAAGTGAGTACAACGTACCGTAAAGAATGATGTCAAAAGCAGAGCAGCTTCACAGAGGGCGGGGGCTTCCTGCAAATCGATCCCGCTGATATCAATGGTTTTAAAGACGCTCTTGCTGAAGTAAAGATATCGTAAGAAAGATTGATACAGGTCAGGAAAAATTAACCATTATATTTTTAACACTTTTTCAACTTGTTCTTTATTCTTCGAAGTAAGTCTTTGATAACTCTGGTAATAAAATCGTACCAATATAGATTTAGGCATATTTTAGAGCTGTGACTAGCCTGGTCAAAACTAACTCGGCGTTACAGAAGGTATTATTACTTGGCAGCCTATCATCAATCTTTTTTTAAAAAGGTCCGTATTCCTGTATAAAGATTCGGAAATGTCACCAAGTTCGCAAGACACACTGTCATCCGAACATGATGAAACTCAGCTGACGAAAAGGATTTGTAGGCGAGAAGGAGAGGAGTCTAAAGTGGAACCAATGGAGATAGTACCGATTGCGCGAGATTTAATGGATGATTTCGAAAACAGCACTGAAAATAACGAAAATGAAGGAATGTCACTAGACGAATTTAAAATAGCATGGCACGAACTGTTACCGCATTGGGAGGAGCAGACATGTATTCCTTTCCCACTGGTCAGCTCTACTAAGACCCTGTGGGTAAAATCGGCCCATCATGAGTCAAATCGTTTATTACATCTGATCAAAGATGTTCCGGGCTCCCATTTCATCTTAGACAGCGTGCATCCCAGTGTACTGGTAGAGATGACGAAACCGTGGAGGGAACAATACTGGCTAGATGTGATTGAAGCAGGAAAACGAGAAGGATTAGCAGACATATCGGGTCAGTGGTTTACAGAATGGGAACACAGATTTATGTTAATGATTGGGACTTCACAACGAACGGCGATCATAAATAGCTCCCAGGAGTGGACTAGGCTTCGGAAGTTGCAATATGGGGGAAATGCTATCCTAAATTTTTTAGCACCAAGACAAGTTATACAGCTAGCACGGATGCTAATATTCTCCCACATTTTTGCAGAACAAATCGCAGCTCTGGTGGGGGATGACTACCACCCGAATGATACCATTATGTGTCTATTACAACGGCACTTAAAGGTGGTGGACACACGACAAGATTATGCGGAGCGAATTCAGTTAATTGGTAAAGAGGCACCAGAAGCTTGGCGGGAATTATTTGAATTCTGTCACGCCCCGACTCTTTTACAAATGTCCAAAAATCAAGAACATTTACTTCAGGACCAGGTGAGTCCAAGTCACTATTAAGGGCACCGCAATAGTGGATATGGAGAATCACACGTATTTCGCAATGGATAAATTGGACACATATGCGAAATATCGGCTGATGAAGGACATGGAATATGAAGGACAATTAAGAAAGAGGGAAGATGGCAAGCAGACAAACACGTACACCATATTAAGTCAAAATGTTCGGGGTTTTGTACAAAGAGATGTTTCAGCATGGATGTCGGCATGGAGAAGGGGCTACCCTAGTCAAAAGGATGAGATAATTTTCTTACAAGAAACTCACATTGACTCACATACCGAGAGGGAAGCGCTAGCAAAGCAGTGGGCTTTACTGTGGGGCAAAGTAAAAGAATATCAATCACTTTCTTACTGAAGTATTTACGCGGAAAAACAAGGAGGTGTGGCGATCTTATTGGTACCATCGATAGCATCTAACATTATGCCGTGGAAGACAGAATACTGGTCAAATCGGCTTATAATTTTGAAGTGGAACGAGAGTGTAATACTTAATGTTTACGGGCCATCAGGTGATATACATGGGCGTGAACAGTTCTATAATACTGTTCGACAAATATTTATCAGACACCCACGACATTGTTTGATGGGAGGGGACTTTAATTGTGTTGACTCACCCATCTTGGATAGACTCGGAGGAATCAGATCAGAGCGTCCAGAAAGCAAAGCATTAAGAAGAGTAATATCGGAGTGGAAGTTAGAGGATGCTCGTCACTTAATGGTTTCGCCGTTGGAGGAGTCGAAGCTGGAGCCAATTGCTCACTATACGTACTGGAGGGGCCAACAGGCTAGTCGGCTGGACAGGTTTTACGTTTCCGGCAAGTGGATTAACTGGGTTGTCTGGGTGGAGGTAGATCCGCCTCCAATTTTCTCCGACCATAATCAAGTAGGTCTAGTGCTGAAAGACCCAAGTGTTTCCAGAAATATGCCTCCCGTTCGTAAATTTTCCTACCCGTTTCCCGGATCACAGGCGGAGAGCGTTAAACTGATGATTTTGGAAAAACTGCAGAAAAACAAATGGAACTCGAAAGCTGTCAGAAATTGGGATGGAATAATGGATTTTTGTCGAGCGATCGTGTTTAATATAAGAAGAAAGGTAGCAAGAAAGCGAAGAAAGAGAGTGGATCACTTAAAGAGGTCCTCAAGCGAGACAGCGTCAACAAGGAAACATGTTGTTTCAGCCATAGCACAATCTTTACAACAAGAGCGGTCAATTAGAAGAGGGGCTTGTTTGCACCGATCAGCCGCAGATGTGAGGTGGCTTTTCAAGAGAGCCTCTGTCTGGGAGAGAGATCAGACCGTGTCCAACATACTTGCGACATCGGGGCCCCCGTTTGCCGAGGGTTTATCGATCCCAGATTGGTTCGCTAAAACGTGGTCGGGCATTTTGGGACACAGTCACCGAGAAATAGCCAACCAGAAATTGATGACTGAAGTGCGAAACTTTATGGAAATCCCAATCAACAGGAAAGTAACGGACTCTCAAAATGCTGAGTTGCTTTCTGAAATCACCCCTGATGATGTCGAATGGGCGATCAAGAATATTGATCGGAGAAAAGCAGCTGGGCATGATGGCATTGGGAATGATTTTTACAAAGATTTTTCAGCAATTCTAGTGGAACCACTTACGCAGAATTTTATTAGGAGGGAAACCACCTCCCTCTTTTCTCAAAGCTATCGTCATCCCATTGCGAAAAAAAGTAGACTCAAGTGATGCATTGGACTACCGTCCGATCTCACTATTGACTACCGGGTATAAACTCTTCGCCAAGATTTTGGCACGTCGGTTATAGCTGTTTCTTGGAAATTTGATTGGCGATACACAACATGGTTTCGTCCTTGGACGTCGCATGGACAAGGCCGTCATATTAATGAAAGCATCCTTCGAAGCATACAGAGAAAAGCAGAAAGTGGCAGCAGCTAATAGTGCTGGGGTGTTATTTTTTGATTTCAGCAAAGCATACGACACCATTGATCGGAGTTACCTGTTTACAGTGCTTTCATTGTTTGGTTTTCCAGTGGATTTCGTGGATTTGATGGATCGGCTACATACAGGCACAACAGCAGAGTTCTTAGTAAATAATCAACTCGCACACCCTATATATGTCATCTCAGGAATCAGGCAGGGCTGTCCACTGGCACCACTACTATTTATACTAGCAGTAGAGCCTTTAGCTCTGGCTTTAAATGCGAATCCAACATTAGTAGGTATCCAGCCTTTAAAGAACGACCCAACGGTTACTCACCGTTTCTCTGCATTCGTGGACGACTCCACAGTGTTTCTACAACACGCCGATCAAGTACCGGCAGTGTTAGACGTGGTCAAACGATTCGGAAATCTGGCAGGATTAAAGATTCAACCAGCCAAAAGCAAATTTGTATTTCTAAATTCTTTAGTGGTACCAAAAACGTGGTACGTCTTACCGGTTTTACCAGAAGGAGATACTACTCGATATCTAGGATATCAATTTGGGTGGGGAGATTTAAAATCAGTAAACTGGGCGCTGAGAATAAGATGTATCAAACGAAGTTGGCGACCGCAACACAATGCGGAACATCGTTCATGGATCGCGTGCAATTGTTTAACGTGATAGCCATCCCCTCACTGCTATTCACTGCTAGGATGTTCGACCCACCGACGGAGATACTACAGGAAGCAGTAAACATCCAGAAGGCGTTTGTATGGAGTAAGTCGACTGCAAGTGAAAAAGGAAAGCATAAAATGTCGCCAGCTTTATGTTCACGCCTCATGCAGCAGGAGGGGTAGGATTGATTTCCATTCCTGTAGCGCTGAAGATACAAAGGTTAAAACTAGCGTATCAATGGTTACTAGCAGCAAAGGACCACTATCAGTCAGCCTGGCTTAGTTTGGTGGGGATAGGATCATCGCGACATAAGGGACCATGTCTAACACCGTCAAAAGGATACAGAGAATGCAACGCAAGTGGTGCTGTCGACACGGGTGCAGGACGGAGCCTGCGAAGAGAACTAATGGAATGGATGGGCCCGCGTTTCCAAGATCAGATGAGTTTGAAGAGTTACACATTATCAGTGCTACCTCCAGTCGTCACCAAGATGGAAGCATTGATAGGTAACAAAGGCACACGACTTCAGCATGAGGAGCGGTTCATCATCCCATTAGACATCGACACTTACCCTTATCATTCCGTGTTGCCCAAACCTATGGTGCCCTTTTGGGGAACTTATAGATGGTCTTTAAATCCTTGGATAAGGGATGGACGAGCAATGGAGTTATCAGCGAAGAAATATGATCGGATTCCACAACTAATGATTCGAGAATTACAAATTCTACGACTAACGGAAACTTCGTTTATGTGGCAGGTAATTGGAGTCGATGGGCAATCGCATACTCGGGCCAAAGTGGGGAGATGGTTATGCGCGCTGATAATCGCGTCGCCACGAGTACCAGTCGGTCACTATATAGGAGAAGCGCCACCAATACAGTTATGCCGCGGACCAGTTATATTAACGGATTATACTAACATCCCAAGGGTTTATCACAGGGCATAGCGGAAACCAGACGATGAGTATAAGGGCGAAGCAACAATCGGACGGAATTCTGTGGAAGATAGTTGGCAGCACCCTTCAACCCACGGATACCGAAACTAACTTGCGAGACTCTGATATAGTCTTTCACCCGCACCCTGAATTGCACTTGATAGGTTGACCGTCGGACGAAACTACACCTGTGCGGCGGATATGGGCGAAGTTCAGGAAATCATTCCGGCAAATGTACTTTAAAGGGGTGGCTCCACAGTTGAAGCCCCTCCTCCGGAAGTGGCGAGAAAAAAGTTCAGAGAATCACTGGTGGGAACTAATGCAAGATTAAGAGCCTACCCAGGTATGGGAACATTCGAAACTTCTCACTAATTATCAAGTTTGGGTTCAATTTCGAGTGGCGACTATGCAGCTCAATACATTTTACGTACGAGCAGTTGGAGAATCTGGGTGTCCGTTAGACCGGAGATGCAGTAGCCGATCTACAGGGATTTATCACATACTATGGGAATGCAGACGAGCACAGGACGTTTGGAGACGATTGATAAGCCATTGGAGGGGTAAGGACACACCCTATGAGTTACTTCAACAGTTTCAAGGAGCTATTGTGTCTAGACAAGCGCCGCCGATTGGTGAACCAGTCAAAAAGGCGATGATGACCAAGCATGGTTGGTACAGGGATACGTACCAAGAAGTATTTGATCGACTTTGGATGGGTGTGTGTGGTATTGCGACTGCGTGGATGTGGCAATTACGAAACCAAGCGATATTCCAAGGTCAAGTGAAGAATGCGATGGACTACCTGGAATTTGTATGGAGACATTGTCAAACTCAACTAGAAGCAGTTGCAGACTATGAATCCAGAATACCGGAATCAAGAGAAGACGGGATCCGACTAAAGATCAGTGTAAAGTGCTTAATTGACTTAACCCCAGCACTGGATCAAGCCTTCTACCACCCAGGACGAGTTCGAGCAAGGCGGAATTCTCTGACCAGCTCAACCATGCTTTCTGAGCCTAAGTTACATACTAGAGTTCATATGTTCATAGTAGCTAATAGTTAACACCAATTAGACTACCTTTTATTATTTTTATTAAGGTCCGTATTCGCTTTTTTCTGAGATTTTAGATCGCCCGGATGCAATTGTTAAAAGTATAAGTAGAACACGACTAGTTCATTCGACTTCAAAGGCTTAATATGGAAAAGCCCAGACTGCTTATGCATGTTGGTGGCCCTCGGTTAGCTGGATTGCTTGGATACCAGCCAGCTATCTACCCATTGTCAAGCAAATAAGGAGCATCTAATAATTCGTTTTTCTAATTATTTTTTTCTTCTTGCTTATAGAATAGAACGACACCTAAGATCAATTTTTAAATTAAAACTTGTCCCAAAAGTACTTCTAAGTTAATAAAATCCTAACCCAATAGAAACTATCAGTCGTGACACAACGGTTTTTTTTTTACGGTACGCTGTACTCACGTTATGGTACAGGGTGTGTGTGACACTTAGTTTAACCCAGACTTATAAATTAGTCTGGCACAGACTATTTCCGAACATACCTTAATTAGTCTGTGTTCATTAATTGTCTGGCACAGACTATTTAAGGTAGCACAGCTCAAAACTCAGGTTCGAAATTAGTCTAAAGGAGTACTGAGTCATGACAAACTCAAAACTCTGGTTCGAAATTAGTCTGGCACAGACTAAAGGAGTAATCATGACAAAATACTAGCTTCTTTTACATCATTGGCTTAAATAGAGTCTGTGCGCACTTTGCTGGATGCAAAAGGTTCTCACGGTAGGAAAGTCGTAGATACGCGCTGATAGGCTAGTTTTGCCTATCTACAAAGTACCTACCTTCGAACCGGGAGAACCACTAATATTAGGGTAGTTTAAAAAATCGCTCAACCGCTGAGTTCTAACAGCTGTTGGTTTCAACGACGCAACCTCTCGACCGCCTTATATAGTGGGAGCCACGTCTTTTGGATCTGAGGGCGTTTCGGGACCGCTATGAGCAATAGAACAACTAGGTCGGACCAGCGCGACGTGGCGTCTCATCATTGGTTGAAAATCTATGTCACACACCTTCATGTCCGCTTAAGTACGCCAGAAATTCTCCCTCCCTTCTTCCTCATTCCAGAATCTGCCGGCTCGAAGGAAAAATGACAAAGCTCTTCTGTGCGATTGTTGGCGTGGCGGGCAGCGCGTTCGAGGTGGACATCGACGAGGCTGCTTCGGTGTCCGCGTTGAAGATCGTGATCAAGGAGAAGAAGCCGAACTATCTCAAGGACGTCGACGCAGACGAGCTGCAGCTCTTCCTCGCGAAGAAGGGCGACGCGTGGCTGAAATCGAAGGATCTGCTCCGGATGCGGAAGGGGGAGATCTCCGATGAAGTGGAGTGTCTCTACATGAAGGAATGATTGGACGATCCGACGGACAAGATATGCGCGAAGTTTCCCAGCACAATCCCCGACGGAACGATTCACGTACTGGTGGTGGTTCCCGAGCAATGGCGGCTTGTTCCAGCTTTAACGACCGTTTTGAACAAGAGGAGAAAACTCTGTGAAATAAGCGACTCGATAACACCATCTTGGGTAAACCTGCAAGTTGCCCACGATGAGTTTCAACTGGATGAACTGTCGAATAAACATGAAAGTAGAGAACCGATCGTGATGACGCCTGGAATGCACACGTTTTGGAAAGGATGTGGTGATTTTCCATCGTCTTACTTCATTCGAAAGGAAGAAGTCGTGTTTTGGCAAGTGGTGAAGGGACTGCTTCTGACTGGAAAGGAGCGTATTGTGATGGTCGGTTCGCCTGGTGTCGGAAAGTCGTGCTTTCTCATGCAAGTTGGTTTTTATATGGCATGTGTTGAGAAACGAAAAGTGCTCATCATACGTCGCGTGAAAGAACGCGGCGTCGCGAATGCAGTGGTGTATTTTGATGGAAAAGGATCGTTTGCTCGACAACAAAACCTTTCTGCCCTTCGGTTACAACTCTTACGTGAAGAAGAGCAGCTTCAGGGTGCGCTTGTACTTGTGGATGGGTATTCACAAACTTATGTGGATGTCGACGCAAATGGACTTGTTCCTTTCGACATTCTGGCGACATCGTGTCAGTATGATGCGAAGCACGATGATCCGTCACACGTGGTGGTCTTACCGGCCTGGCAGCGCGAGGATCTAGAGCAGTATGCACGTTTGACGGATTGGGTGATCTCAACTGGATTTCGCAAGACCAAGAATTTGGAAGATTCGACGTGGCCCAAACTTGTCAAAGAGCAATACTTCTACAGTGGTGGCAGTCTGCGCGAGTTCTGCAAAACTCGCGATGATCTCAGAGAGCGAGTTGTGGCAGATTGCAGTAAAGTGGGCAACGCGCAGGCATACCAGCTCGTGTACACGTATGGAGGTGATCGGAGCAATGATCAAGTGGATCGAGTTCGACGTCATTACATCACGAACCGCAACAAAGAAAAGCACTACTCGCACCAAGCGCACTGGAAGGTGTCGGTCGATTCTGGATATGCATTGAAGTTTTTGGGACGCAATGTAAGCATGGAAAAGCAATTGGAAGTGTATAAGTATGCAAGATCTATCGGTGCTGGCTTCTTGGGTACCGCATATGAGTTGTTATTGCACCATGCCGTCCGTGAAGCGTATACGAAAAAGACTCCGGTTGTATTAAAGATGAATGAAGGATCCTACTACGAAAGAATTGAGATATGCGTTCCACGTGTTGAATGCCAAGGCGAGAATGAGAAGGAGTGCTACACTTGCTTGGCCAATCTCTCTGAGAGGACTTATTGGCATCCAGATTATCCATTCTTCCCTTTCGTCGATGCAGTCGTGATGTGTGAAGCGTTTCAGAGTGGAAGCAGCGATCCAGATGTCATTGTGGCTTATATACAGGCGACTATTCGAAGTGAAAAAGAATTCAAGCCGCATCGACTACGTGAGTTGAATAAAGTGATGGATAAAAATCCAAAAATCGCCAAAATCAAGCGCGTGTATGTTGTGGTGGGTCCAGACTCCACTATCTGCGAGACATTTACATTGCATGATGCTCCAAACCCAGCAGAGTTTCTGACGATGGTGAGTTGCTTTGACCCAAGCGAATTCGAGAATCAAGTAAGAGTTTAGTCTTTAGTTGACCAGTTTTTCACTGCCTATCAGCGCACTGATGATGCTCCAAATTGGCAGTTTACCTATTAATATCCACGATTTCTTAACTTTAAAGCTTTTGTGCTAATTAGGGGTAGTCAATCACTCAATTCAATTATCACCAATCACAATTAGGAAGGTTTGTATATGTGCAAGTTGTCACAATTCTGTTTAGCAGCCTGCAGAGTATCGACCGTACTGGACGCCGTCAGCTTTGGTACAAGCAATTATCCGTGCAGGAAAGTTTCGAACGGCGCTCAAGTTCGCAATTTGATACGTTCCCTTGGAGGCAGAAATACTGGAGACCAAGTGCTGGGAAGAGGCTATTTCGAGTATTACGGAAATGCAACTGTTTAAACAGTTCCCGCTAGATGCGCTTGCGTAGAGATGATGAAGCAGCGGCAAAGGTCGCAGGCTGTCCACTGCATCAACAAACTTTCGGATAAATATGACGCGAGAGTCAAGTTTCATGAAGCACTGGTGCGCCAGACCGCGCATGTGGGAGACTTTGTGGCTTCGTTGCGCAATCTACGCGAGTTTAAGCTTGATCAGGTCGATGGGGACACGACGATTAGTTTATTGTGGAGCCTTGTGGATGTGTTACTTGCATACAGCGATTTGTACAAAGCAATTAAGCATGCAATTAAGTTCAATTTGGCCAAGAATCCCTTGGATGTCATGACAGCGGCTGGATGTGCACTTTCTGATGCAAAAAATGATCTGCCAAATCTGAAGGAAGAGGATCGGACCGAGTATCTGCCGCAATACAACGTAAAAACCCTCATTTGCAAAGCTATCGATAGTGGCCAGTTTCACGCGGCTAGATGCAAAAGCGGTTGATGAAACGGTTGAGGTTGAGCCAATGGAGGAAGAAATCGTCCTTTCAGTGAACGAATAAATAGTTTCATTCAAAAAGATTGATGAAGCCTTTGATGACGAGGAAAACAAATTAACGGAAGAAATGCGTGTGTTTTCTGCTTCCCAGAGCATTAAAGTTAACGATAACACGCAGCTGGAGACAAAGGCGGTGCTATTGATGTTGCTGCTCTTGCAATGCAGTTTCACAACGATGGCGGCAACAATAATCTGTGTTGTGTGAGTTTGGGCAGTCACCGTCCGCCCACGGGCTATCTGGGTGCTCTCCCAAATGGCCCACTCTTTCCATAAATTTCTATTCTTCCATCCCGTGCCTCTCCTCCACAGTTTTCTTTAAACCCAGCGTGTCGTATACCTCGAGGGAGTAACGTCATGTTTTCTAAGCTTCATTTAATCTCGTAGAATTACGGTAGTTTCAATTTTGTTTGGGATTGGACTAGTTTCGAACCAAAGTTGAGGTTTTGGAAAAATGAGGTTTCATGTAATAAGGGGTTTCAGACATCTGATTTTTTCACTGATTTCTCAACAATTAGTCGAGAAATCGGGCAAGAAATCGACCGCGAGAGACCGATTTCTGGGCTGCAATCTGGATTTTCAAAAACCTGTAAAACCCATTCAAGCGATTTAGAGAGGTGTATTCGATATCACAGTGGGTGCACGTATTGTATGTAGTGGTGCAAATCGTACTTAGAGAAATAAATGCAAATACACAGGGGCCAGAAATTTGGTGAAAGATCAATTCCCATTTTTGTCCATGACAGTATCCAGAGCACTGAAGTGGACATTCGCTCGATCTTTTAACCAATTTTTGCTTGAAATATCGGATGTCTGAAACCCCATAATGTCGGATTCTTTAACAAGCAAAGTTGGATTATTTTGCGTACTTAGTGGAGACATTACTGTGTACAACATTTTGGTTGGTGCAGTGGTTAAGGCCCTGCCCCCGGGACCGGGAGATTGCGGGTTCGAGTCCCACTAGGGACGAAAATCCAAAGTCGAATCAACTTGGTTGGGTTGTAAGTACAGTGCTGGCCAAAAATATAGACCCATACGTATTTTTTGCATAAATTTAACCAATCACAGCGGATGAAGACCAAATTATGGCCAACGGAAAAGGAGAAAAGATCGGTTCGAATGCTGTTTTTTCACTGAAAACGGATCAGCACAACCCACAAAACTCAAAGTTGACTTATGTATGTGGCCAAAAGTATAGCCCCACATGCTGTTTTGTATTGATCAGAAGCTGGATTTGCATGTTAGCTCTGCGCAAACGCACTGCTAGTACTTAGTCTTAGCTCCGTTGCCTTTCAAAACAGCCACGCATCGCTTTCGCATGGACGCAAGCAGATTTTGGATCAAATCCTGACTGATTTCGGCCCCGGATTGCAAGATGGTCTTCTTGAGCTCCTCCTTGGTCATGAATTGCCGTCCATGGGCGTACACCGCCCGCGCAAGCACCCCCACATATTTTCAATGGGGTTTAGGTCAGGAGACTTGGCTGGCTAGTCGAGAACGCGCACATTTTGCTCTTCGAAGAAGTCCTCCGTTTCGACAGAGGTGTGGATCGAGACTCCGTCCTGTTATTCAACCTACAGCGCATCAATGGTGACCATGACAACAATGTGACTACTTTCAAGGTGTAACAAGGCGATATCTTCAACTACTGCTGTCTCCGCAATAAAAAAGGTTCATTCGTAGATGAGAGACCACTGGTTTTAATTGACAATAGATCTCCCTCCTCCTCCCCTCGATTTTTTTGCGTGAATGACACCGAGCTCGTCGCTTCTGCCTGCCAGTTCACAAAGCGCGACTTCCTTCGGTTCGGGGAAAAACCTTCCTTATCACTGACACAATTCAATGTCTCGCTCTCTCTTTTGGTTTCAGTCGTAGGCTCAACCTTCTCCTTGCCCTTCAACCCGCGACGCGGGTGTCGGTATCTGAAGCTTCCACGTTGAGCATTCAGGCATCTGGTATCACGTCATTTGGCCACATGTTTGTCACGCCGTTTGCCTGGGGACGATCTTGAGCAATCACAAAAACCGTCTCCTCGCCAGCACACGTGTACGAATCTCCTGGATTCAAGAGCAATGTCGCGCCACTTCCTTGTGCAGATTGAACTGTGCTGATCGCAAAGACAATCACACCTGCGTATTTAGCGTAGGCTAATGGCGCTACTTCCGAAAAAGTCTTGCCGAAAACCACAGACGAGGGCGGCAACTGAACTGAGTATACTTCGTGACTCGAGCCGTATAAGTATCGATCTTGCCACGAGGCATCTGCTTCAGGAGGTTCTTCGGCATCAACACACGTCTCGTAGCTAGACGTTGACGTCAGAATATACATGAAGGTCGAAAAGCCCGGACAGACGCAATTCTGACCAAGTAACGAGTGCATGACTTCTGTAAAACAGAGCACACTGGAGACTTTCAAGTCTGCTACAAGTCGTCGATTTGCTGATAAGTGGAGCTGTGCAAACACACGAGCATTCGGCGCTTCCCGTAGAGCTACCAGAATGCGCATCAGTGCGAGGTGGTCGCTACTTGCGAGTGTCTCGCCGCCCACACGTCGAGCAAGGATGACGATCGCGTCGGCGGAAGCACACGCCGCTCTGTGTGCGTCATCAACATCCAGCAAGGAACCTTGAATTAAACTCGCACGTTTCTCAAGGAGATGAGCGCGTCAATAAATGTTGTACACAGTTATGTCTCCACTAAGTACGCAAAATAAGCCAACTTTGCTTGTTAAAGAATCCGACATTGCATGAAACCTCATTTTTCCAAAACCTAAAAATCCAACTTTGGTTCGAAACTAGTCCAACTTTGACCGGGAAAAGGTGTAGGTGCTCCCCTGGGGTGTGCGGTATTGGTACCGGTAGTGGTAGTGGTTAGTACCGGTAGTAACACCGGTATTAAACACTACCGATACCCGATACCGGGTACTTAGTTCTGTTGGTATCTATCACTGGTATTGAGTATCGCGAACCCTAGGGTAGGCCCAACACAGGGGGAATAGCTTCATCTAAATAGGTACGTTACATCACATATGAGGAAACTAAGGTCGCAATGTGCTACTCCTCCCACCGTAATTAGTCTGTGTCAGACTAATTTCGAACCTGAGTTTTGAGCTGTGCTACCCTAAATAGTCTGCGCCAGACAATTAATGAACACAGACTAATTAAGGTATGTTCGGAAATAGTCTGTGCCTGACTAATTCATAAGTTGGAAATTAGTCTGGGTTAAACTAAGTATCACACACACCATGTACCATAACGTGAGTACAGCGTACCGTAAAGTCACTTAAGTTTCTATTGGGTTAGGATTTTATAAGAAGTACTTTTGGGACAAGTTTTAGTTTAAAAATTGATCTTAGGTGTTGTTCTATTCTATAAGCAAGAAGAAAAAATAATTAGAAAAACGAATTATTAGATGCTCCTTATTTGCTTGACAATGGGTAGATAGCTGGCTGGTATCCAAGCAATCCAGCTAACCGAGGGCCACCAACATGCATAAGCAGTCTGGGCTTTTCCATATTAAGCCTTTGAAGTCGAATGAACTAGTCGTGTTCTACTTATACTTTTAACAATTGCATCCGGGCGATCTAAAATCTCAGAAAAAAGCGAATACGGACCTTTTTAAAAATAGATTGATGATAGGCTGCCAAGTAATAATAACTTCTGTAACGCCGAGTTAGTTTTGGCCAGGCTAGTCACAGCTCTAAAATATGCCTAAATCTATATTGGTACGATTTTATTACCAGAGTTATCAAAGACATACTTCGAAGAATAAAGAACAAGTTGAAAAAGTGTTAAAAATATAATGGTTAATTTTTCCTGACCTGTATCAATCTTTCTTACGATATCTTTACTTCAGCAAGAGCGTCTTTAAAACCATTGATATCAGCGGGATCGATTTGCAGGAAGCCCCCGCCCTCTGTGAAGCTGCTCTGCTTTTGACATCATTCTTTACGGTACGTTGTACTCACTTTATGGTACAGGGGGCCAACTGTGCCAGACTAATTAGGAAGTTTTGAGAACTCACTAACTTTTTTTTCACCTAAATTAGTCTGTGCCAGACTAATTCCGAACACAGACTATTTTTGCACACCGACTAATTACGGTGGGAGGAGTACACAGTCCAAGGACTCGACGACGGTATTATATCCTGGCGACTACGTGGACGTGCACTTTGGAAGATATTTCCTGCCATTCCATGGGACGGGATTCTCTTATTTCCTTTTGGGGAACGTTCCAGTGGTTTAATAATCCATGGATATCGGACGGGACATCCACCTGTGTATCGCCGTTCAAATACGATCGAGTACCGAGGACAGCCATCCGGGACCTCAAGATTAAGCGGATATCACGAAATACGTTCCAATGGAAAGTGAGGGGCAACGGCATTAACGGCCATTCTAGAGCCAAAGTGGGTCGATGGCTCCTAGCCATAATTCTTTGCTCACCGAGAGTCTCGATTGGAGAGGAGATAGGAACGATGTGGTTTTAAACTGCTCTTCACACAGGACATATGAGCGAAAGTGACGTGGACAATGGATAGACCGAGGAGAGTCGTAGGAGTATGCCAACGAACAGGACAGAAGTGGACATTACAACAGAGGGAAGACGGTATCTGTTGGGACGAGGCTTCCAGGAAACAAGTAGTTTCATTCAAGACTGATTCAGACGGTGTATCAAACGAGGACGGGGACATACGAGGGCATGTGTTTGCTGCGCACCCGAGTATTCATAATTATCCCTGGACAGTGAAAGAAGGGATCAAATTTCGCTCCGTCAAACAATGGATTCGACGAACGTTTTGGGGCATTTACTACCGGGCTTTGACACGATCATTGACGACGGTTCAACGCAAATGGAACCGGAAGCGGGAAGAAGCTGACTGGAACAGAAATGTCCAAGATCAATCGCCAATGGAGTTTGGAGTCACGATCACATGCTTTCAGATTATCAACTATGGAGTGTTTACAGGGCGGCTACGATTCAACTGAATATCTATTACAATGAAAATACAACACAAGGAGAGTGTGCATTGGACGATCCGTGCGATACATCCGGGAAAGGGGTCCAAATTATCGTGTGGGGGTGCAGTAGGGCCAAGCAATTTTGGTCCAGGCTTCTTAGCTGTTGGAACGGTAAGCGGGCGAATGACATTGACTTAACGTAGTTTAGCCGTTATGTTGCTGCCAAAAAGGTTCCACCTATTTCGGTTTCATTGACAGAGGTTTTACGGATACGATGTGGTCATCGAGCGGACGATTGCAGTCTTGAACTAGAAAGACTGTGGTGGGGAATCTGTTCGATTGGCCTCACGTGGTTGTGGCTAGTAAGGAATGAGAACGTGCATAAAACTCCGCACGAACAGTTGCAGTTAGTATTGTCGAAGGCCATGAAGCAGATTCTAGCGGTTGCCCATTACGAAAAGGGCCGGACCGAAACAAGGCTACGTGGGATTTAACTACAATCGGGCAAGAGTGTTTGCAAGAAAAAATACAAGAATTGTCAAGTTATGTACGCACGGAGTCACTACCTGAATATCAGGAAGCTAGTACATCGGAGACAGGCTTAGATTTCGCACTTAGGAAATTTAATGTTGCTAATAGTTAAGACTAAATAGACTGCGATTGAACAACAACAACAAAATTGTGGTATTGAGTATCGGTAGAATTCACCGTCACAGCCAATCTAGGTAGTCGGTACTGATACTATTTACCGTCCTTACTAATATCGGTATTACAGTAGTACCGACTATATCGGTATCCAGAGTGAATATTTTATCTTGGTAACGTAACACAGCGGTTTTCTGCAGTACTGCAGTTTCGCAAAGGAACCATCAGCTGCCCAATTATTTGTCTGTATTTTTGCTACGCGTGCCACGGTCGGCTGATTAATCGAAAGCACCAGTTTTTCGCAGTAAAGATTTCCGCGAAAAACTGCTGCTTTTGATATTTTTGGTCGACTTGTGTCAGCTTTTAGGTTTTTCATCGACATTTCTATGAAGATTTTCCGCGATAAACTGATCTTTTCGATATTCTTGGTGGGTTTTTGGTCGACTTTTGTCAGCTTGTATATTTTTTCAGAGACATCTCTACGGACAACCCTTTACACCACCGCCTAGTCCATGATTCGAGCTTTTCATTGGTTCATGTGGATTCCACGTGTCTGCGGATTGAGCAAAATTATCCTAATTTAGCTAAGGTACCCAATTTCCCGAAAATCGACGCTATCTCTAGTATTGACAGTGCAAGACTCCAAGACATACTGAAAAAAGTCGTTGAGATGGTAATGATATCATTAACCTAATTGTTTTACACTCCCCATCTATGTAGCGTTGTAAGGCCTGGTTAATGCTTTATTTGACATTCAAGCAAAAGATAAGGAAGTGGACAATTAACTGATGGTAATGATAAGTCTATCTGCTTACTATCGAGTATGTCGAGCAAAGAAGTGTCAGTACCACCACCGCTGTCATTATGTTTTATAAGCAATTATATATGGAGAGACATTTTCATGAATAAATATGACCAAACGTAGTAAGGTTTTCTGCTTAGGGATAGGTGACTGAGTGGCCTCTTCGCTACAAAAATTTTAACGATATGACAAGACCCCAAATAAGAAGTAGGAGAGCATTATGGTAGTTAGTTTTTATAATATAGCATTTTTCGTTAATGAAAGCAGTTTTTTATGAAAGTTAAGAAAAATAAACAACAAGTTGTGGTAACCTTTGACAACAATCTAGTAGGATACCAATGACTAAAGCGCAACTGCTCCCGCACCATTATTTCTGTCGTCTTGCAACGGCAATAGTTCTCCGTGGAGGCATGCAGCTCTCTTCTTCTATATTTTACTTGTGACCACTGCCATGATTAAAATGTCTATGCAATTACCGGGTATTAATTACATAAGTTAAGCCCGGTACTATATACCGGTATTCAGATGTCAGTGCAAGTACCGGTATGTGATATCGGCCAAATCCAATTTTGGTACTAATTTTGTTATACCAATACCGGCCATGTTAATATCGGTAGTAAACCGTACCGACGTGGTAATTTTAGGTATCCATACGAAGCTATAGTATCAGTCTCAGCAATTTTTGGTATCTGTTCTCAATTTGCTTTCAAGCACTCAACCGATCTGGTGAGTTTGGAGAACTACCAAGAACAAAACAGCCATTACGACAAAGCGCGTCCCGGACCCTGGTCCGGTCCACCATCAAGTGGTGGCACGTCGGAGGACCCGACAAGTAAAGTTGAACAGGTATCCTGGTCACCTGGAAATGCAGAAGTGGAGGTTAACGAGGCGCACGGGGGGAGTAGAGGACAAGGAGCCTCAAACAAAACCGCCCTTAGCCACTGAACCTGATTCTGAAGAGAACCAGTCTGAACAAGCCGGTCACCTTAAACCTGATTCTGAAATGGATACTCCGCCAGGTGGTACGTCGGATAAATCAGATAAAAGAATAATTTCCGCAACAGTACCACCATCGGGGAAAGCGGAAGTTCAGTCGCAGACCTGGTCGGGGCACCGTGGGCTACACTGGAAAGAGCCTCCCAGACTTCTCCGAAGGTGAAAGCATGGGTGGACACCATGCAGCAACTGTTTGAGCAAGTTTATGTAAAAGCTAAATGGCCAGCATCAAAGCTATCACCCAGTGCGAAACGCTTGCCAAAATTAAAAAAGGCGAGTGTTACTGTCTATTGGAATTGTTTGAGCATAGTGTGGTCAAAGAGAAACAAGAATGGACAGAATGGAGACAACGAATAGTTGGTGCGGCTCTTAGTGCGCAGAAGTCGAACCAAACATTTGAAGGAATATTGCGGAAAATGATCGGACAGGCAGCTGTAAGTAAAGCAGGTCAAGATCCGCCACCACTGACAGGTTGGGCGGCGAAAATTGCACCCAAGGAAACTTCACCGGTACAAAACGTTGCAACAAAACAATTTCTTTTCCTCACTGAAATTTAAGATGGAACAACAATACCTGGATTAAGGAAAACCTGAATTAAGGAAAATTTATGAGATGGACTACGGGAAGTTCGCCCCAAGCCAAATGGGGAAGGGCTCTGATCAGAAATGGACAATAGTCCAAGAACTAGTAGAAGGTACTATCCTCGCGAAACAGATTCCTTAATTTGTTAAACGGATAATGTCACAAGAAGATCATGTACGTTTACTCCAAACAATCAGGGCACAAATTGAAGGATGTTTGGTTTTGGACCTGAAAGGTGAAAGGCCGATAAAACAAGTGTTTTAAGTACGCGATGCATAAAAGAAAGTATCGCCACGGCGGCAACGACTAGGTCAACTGGTTTGAAAAAGTTACATGTATGGTCGATGATTGCGCAAGTGAAAACGATAAGTTTTAGCGCTGACAACCACTCGCTTTACTTTCATTTTTACACTCGAGAAATGGCGGAAAAATTTGTCGCCGTGAGAGTACCTTTCATCGGAACCAGCACACGTTGTATAATTTACACACGCGCCAGAAAATTAATGTAGAATCGGCATGGACTAACCCAGTAGATAACAATGGGGAAACATATGCACAAGAAGGATACTATTCTTATGTGTTAAAAAATGTGACACGGGCTTCAGACTTGATTCACTTCTATGCTATGTTAAAATCTATTTTGTACGTACCATTTCAATTGGAAGATTTGGACACTGGATGGCCTTTTTCGGTAACTTCCACATCGTGGGAGTTATCGATGGAAACCATTACATCCCCCGAGATACTAACCGATATTTGTCTTCTATATTGGTTTCAAGCCCTGATAATCATTGAACATCCCAAGATGAAGGGACGTCGTCAATGTTTACGCTGTGGAGAGTTGGGGCATCCCATGAAAAAATGTACGGTTCCCATCGAGGAATTGCTAAAGACAAGGCGCTCGTCATCTCTAAGGAAGACATGTAGAAAGTGACAGTGCCAGCGTCGACTTTCACCAGCATGGAAGATCTGAGAGAAGAAGTGAGAAGACGAAAGAAGCAGAAGAAGCGACTCAGCCAAAGAAAAGTAGAGGAAACTACTGTGGAAACGGACAACAACGAAAATCCAATTACATCTTCACCTTCCCAGACGACACACAAGACCAGCAATAGGAACAACGGGATGTGAGTAAATCTTCTCCAGGTGCACCAACAGACTGGATAAAGGCAACTTCTAAAAAAATGGGACGAACAGTCAGCAGAACACGGCAAAAAAACGAGTTGAATCTGGACTCAACAACAGGCTCAAACGGACACGTACAAGAAAAGGGCAATAAGCAGCCAATTTAATAATTCAGCCGGAATAGTAAAGAAGGAGGTGGTAAATAAAGCCCACACTCAACAGGAAAAAGACAAAAGTGGAGATAAGAACCACCAGCCTTTAGAAGACCACGTGAAAATGGAAGGACAAGACAAAATTAGTATTTATCAAGTCAATTGCAAAAGTATGTTCTCTTTGTCCAAAAATACTGTTCCCAAATAGAATACTTACTATTGCGAATGGGGTCTAATATCCGTTTTTATGGGGTCACTCGGAGCAGGACCCCCTGTATTATGTACCGGTACAGCTACAACTTTTCGGCAAGAACAACCTCTATAAACATGTAGCTGTCAAAAATAATTATATCTAGGAACCTTTTACACACAGAACAATAGTGGCTCTCACGAACCAAAGTATAATAGTGGTTCTCACGAATAGAGGTGGAATGGAAGGTTGAGTGATAGAGCTGACCAATGAAAGTTCATCCTCCCTGTACCGCTCGTGAGGACCTCGAACTGGCTTATTTCATTCTCCAAAAGTCAGAGCGCAATATAACTTTATAGTCAATAATGTATACAGATTTGAGTAAACTTCTAAGACCCAACTCGCTTTTTAAACATTCTGTGATTATATTCCATCTAGACGACTTATTCCTTTTTTTTGTTATCTCAGCTAATATTTGTGTGCTGTCGTTCTTGTGAGGCCGGAGGTTTGAAAAGAAAAGACTAAAAATAGCTCATTCTACTCAGGAATAACAGCCAATTACGAGCATTCTTCTCCGGTCTTTTTGGCGAATCACATGCCAACCTGCTGCATTTCTCCAGCCTCCTCTTTTATTTTTGGATGACAGATCAAGAAGGATGAGGTAGGATGCGTGATGGATCTGACCAATGACAATCCATTATTTCTCCATTCTCCATTATACCTTGGTTCGTGAGAACCACTAACCACTAACCACTAATACCTTGGTTCGTAAGAACCACTAATGGAGAATGGATAAATAATGGATTGTCATTGGTCAGATCCATCATGCATCCTACCTCATCCTTCTCGATCTGTCAGCCAAAAATAAAAGAGGAGGCTGAAGAAATGCATGCAGTAGGTTGGCATGTGATTCACCAAAAAGACTGAAGAAGAATGCTCGTAATTGGCTGTTATTCCTAAGTAGAATAAGATATTTTTTGTTTTTTTTTTTCAAACCCCCGGCCTATGTGGTCGGCACAAGAACTACAGCAAACATATATTAGCTGAGATAACAAATAAAAGGAATAAGTCGTCTAGATGGAATAGAATCACAGAATGTTTGAAAAGCGAGTTGGGTCTTAGAAGTTTACTCAAATCTGTATACATTATTGACTTTAAATTACTTCTTCCGGGGCAAAATAAATGCACGATCGGAATATACAGGTGTCCAAAATAAACGCACGATCGGAGTATACAGGTGTCCAAAATAAACGCAGCAAATCTAAATTGATAGTATCGGATTATCATCTTACACAAATATTCACTATAGGGGTTCATAATCAGAAGAGAAAGCGCGAACTATTGAAAACGGCACACAAAAAACTTAGAAATTATAAAAAATAACAAGAAACAATTCAATAGAGTACCATGGTCGGACCACAGCAGCTAGATCATCTTCTTTTAGCTTATATGTCGTGATGTAGTAATCCACTTGCCTCGTATTATTGCTGAACGACAGCAAATGCATTTAAATAACGAAAAATGAACATCCATCAAGTTCAGGCGCTTCCAGTGTTAAAACTGGGATATTTACCGCCCGAACAACAGCATTAAGCCCGGACAACTCTGGACTGCGAAACGCTTGATCAGGCACTCTTGAGGAGCAGAAACTTCGTCCTCTAACGGCACTGTTACTGATACACTTATTTGCATGCTTTCAGTACGTCCTGATTGTCATATTGGACTAGGGCGGGAGTTTTCTTGTCGACCGCCGCTCGCTGTGTCCATTCATTCCGACGTAGCGTCGGTCCTAGGATGAGATTTAATGAGAAAAATATATTAACAGAAAGAGGTGATCTAGCGCTTTCTTTTCATCCAATCCGTGTTCTCTAAAACGTAATTTTGAGCCAATTACGAGTGGTTTTGTGTATATGTTGCGTTTATTTTGCCCCGGAGGAAGTAACCAGAAATCAAGAAAAAAACTACAGATAAGGACTGTTTGTAAACAAGACTAAAACTTGAGCGACTGTGCGCTTATTGACCACCACAGACACTGAAAACATTGAGTGTATTCATGGGAACTCGGTATAGCTGAAAGCAAACCAAGTCACGTGCATTTTATTTTTCGTTCGTATAGAATTGCATTTTAAACAAAACTTAATCACCCGATAATGATGATAAATACATAGGGAACCTGGTGCAAGGAGTCTCGAAAAGTATTCGTGGGTCTGCAAACTCAAAGGTACTACACAAGCATCGGTTCTGTTATTGTTTCTGTTGCTTTTGAATAGCACTGTAGGTGTCCAGTTTATTGGACTGACCCAGGAATATCGTGCAGAGCTGGAGATGTATAAAGTTAAGGATGCAACGCTTCGAATTTCCGCTAGCTTGGAGAGTTCGCATTCCGTATCGGCATTGAGACTGGATTCACGAGCAAAAAGTGTGCCTTAAGCTAAAAGTTGCGTGAAATCTATCTTGTGGTATACGCTCACGATTGTTTTCTGAAAAATACAGGTATCTTGTGCAGTGAGATCTCTTCACTGTGCCGCAACTGTTTATTGTCGGTAATAATAAAACCATTGTGTGTTATGATGAACCGTGTGCTAATATTGTCGAGGTACCTAACCGAAATGCATCTGTCAGGTGCAAGTGCAAATATGAAATCTCACGTATTCTCAAATCTTGCAGGCACGACGTTTAGTGGCGCTGGTGGAAATTCAGACCCAGTTCACTGTCTAAAACTTTCCATGTGCAACTACATGTATCATTCGGCTAGAAGCTTGTCAGCGCCCGTGTTTTAAGTTTACAAGCAAACAGTTAATTTTCTCATGCTTCAAAGATCGGTACTCCGCTGTCTATTTACATTTTAATTCATCGTGCCTAAATTTAGCACGTCGTCGTAATTGAGTGGAAAAGATCACGCACTAAGAGCGGCTACTGTTCGTGAAGCTGTCATGCAACCCATCGCAGTGCGTCGCTGACGTTTCCACCATTGGTTTTTCATGCTGAAAGAAAACAGAGCTAAACGAGTCACCTGCTCCTGTGACATCCACGACAGGCTGTTTTGAGACCATTCCTTGATAGGATAAAGTTATGGAGGAATATCTAATTCACTGCTGAAGTTTCGAGCAGTATGCAATGGCACCGTTGGCACCAGTCTTGATGACTGGTACTCCTTCCATTCGCTCTGCAAAGTATGCCATTGCTGCCTTCACTGAAATTGTGCGCGATATCTTCATCGCTTCAACTTCCTTTGGCATAAGACCATCTATAAGTGGAAATAGCTCATCAAAATCATCTCACTTCTCTGATGAGTCATAATTTGTATCCTGCGACGTGCTAATGCATTTTCGTCTAGCATTTCCAGTAGAGGTATTAAATCACCTCGGAGATTGGCGCAGCTGTAAGATCCTGTACAGAACAGCGTGGGATAACTACAGAAGCTTCTGCTACATTAAATCGAGTTCATACCTCCAATGTGCAGATGGTCCACGCCGAGGGCCAATTCCTCGTAAATATACACAGAATGCTTTTTTATCTGTCTTTGCCATCAATGTAAACGACATTAAGCTTCACCTTCACACAAATTTGCGGGTGGCTCCATAGTGCGTGATGAAGCTACGATCGGTCTGCAAAACAAAACAAACCAATTAACAACCAGAAACATATTTCTTAGCAGAAAATGTTAAACATGCCACTCCGTTAAGAACAATACAGACGCCCGTGGGGACGTTTTGCAGTGTCGAGGAACTAAGCACTACGTTGCGCTCTGTCTAGTGACTTTTTAGAAAGTCAGGGAGGTTATCATTGCCTGCATTTATCGCGAAAGACGTCAGTGACATACCTACGGCTGTGTGCTACGTAACATGAAACTCGTGTGTGGGGTCCTGACAACTGAGGTTCGCCAAGTGCGTGGCAGTATTAGGTGCCGAGCCTCCTGGCTGCCGTTGAATTGGCCGAGAACATTTCACGTCACTTCCCCATTGTGGCAGCTGATCAGTCGCTAACGAAACCGCCACCACGACCACAAACACACCGCCTATCGCAGCAAACTTGACTTTCATCTCTCGAAAAAGTGACAGCATTAAGAAGTTCGTGTGCATTAAGCCACCATAGAATGCGTGACGGACACAATTACCAGTCTAAAGGTTACGACTGAGTCTGGACTGCACCAAGGTTGCATTATTCGGAGTAAATTTTCTCGCGCTGAAGCTGTGCTCTCTTCTGCTCTACAAGCTCGTCAACCGATGACAGTGGTGGGGAAGCGGAACTTCTTGGGTAGATAGTTCGGTAATAAACCTCGGCAGATTTTGACATGTGGGTGGGGTGTCAACATTACAGATTGGTGGTGTCCCACTCGATCCGTATGTCCCACTCGATCCGTATGTCCCACTGGATCCGACTTTTATGGTAATACTACGTTTGTACTCACTTTTAGGCATATATATAAACTATTTAGGCCACAGTATGCAACCTGGCAGGTTTGCCGAATTTAGTTTGTTCTTGCCGTTCTTAATGTGTTTTTTGCCGAACTGGGACTGGAAAAGGTGTACTCCTCCCACCGTAATTAGTCTTTGTGCAAAAAAAGTCTGTGCTCGGAATTAGGACTAATTTAGGTGAAGAGAAATTAGCTAATTAGTTGGCCCCATGTACCATAAAATAAGTACACCGTACCGTAAAGAATGATCACAGACTACATGTAATTTCGAACCTGAGTTTTTTTAGCTGTGCTACCTTAAATAGTCTGGGCCAGACTATGGATGAGCATAAACTAATTAAGGGATGCTCGGAAATAGTCTGTGCCAGACTAATTTATAAGTTGGAAATTAGTCTGGGTTAAACTAAGTGTCACACACCATGTACCATAAAATGAGTACAGCGTACCGTAAAACCCGTTGTGTCACACACGACTGATAGTTTCTCTTGGGTTATTAGAAGTACTTTTGGGACGAGTTTTAGTTTAAAAATGGATCTTAGGTGTTGTTCTATTCTATAAGCAAGAAGAAAAAATAATTAGAAAAACGAATTATTAGATGCTCCTTATTTGCTTGACAATAGGTAGATAGCTGGCTGGTATCCAAGCAATCCAGCTAACCGAGGCCACCAAAATGCATAAGCAGACTCGGCTTTTCCATCTTGAGATTAAAACTTTGAAGTCGGATGAACTAGTCGTGTTCTACCTATAGTTTAAACAATTGCGTCCGGTCGATCTAAAATCTCAGAAAAAAGCGAATACGGAACTTTAAAAAAATATTGATGATAGACTGCCAAGTAATAATAACTTCTGTAACGCCGAGTCAGTTCTTGACCAGGCTAGTCACAGCTCTAAATGCTGCCTAAACCTATATTGGTACGATTTTTTTAGAGTTATCAAAGATTTATACAAAAACAAGTTGAAAAAGTGCCCAAAAAATAATGGTTAATTTTTCTTGACCTGTATAAATCTTTCTTACGATATCTCTACTTCAGCAAGAGCGTCTTTAAAACCATTGATATCAGCGGGATCGATTTGTAGGAAGCCCCCGCCCTCTGGCACAGATTAATTATGGTGGGAGGAGTACCGACATGTATCAGTACCGGCAAAATTAATACTCCCTCCGTCCCGGTTTTTTAGTGTCCCAATTTTTATTGTCGTATTCATATTGGTGACGTGCTACAGGCGGCTGCAATAAATGCTCTTCTTCACAGCCAAGCCACAGGTGCTCATAAAGGTAGGCAAGCCATCATTTATATAGTACTTGCTTATAAAGGGAGACATGACATTAGACCTCATAAATAAAAACCAAGCGGTTTCTTTAAACCGAGCTAATGATCAAATTGGAAATTACATTCCATTCCTTGGCGAAAATCTGTGTGGACGAAACCCTTCCAAGAAGACACAGAGATAATGAATTTACCGAGAAACGGATAAAAAAAGAAAACAACACCATTTACTTTTAGACAGAACTCGAAACGTAAACTAAATCCTTCAAGAAAAAACAGAGGATATAATTTATAAACAAAAATAACAATAATTAAACAAATGACCCCAAACACCAATCAAAAATGACAGGACTGATCGAGATAACAATAACTGCCAATCAATTTTATGTGATCGTATTTGATCACTATTTAGCATCGAAAAATATACTTCGTTCTTTGGGTCACAATTGAAGCAGCAGCCTCACACGGTCTTTGTTGGTCTCATGAAGGAATTTTCAGGTTGGATGGACTAAAACCTGTCTTACTATGTTGATGCTTTTGGCCTCGATTTTATCGGTAGCGATTTTATTACAGACAAACGATAAAGGATGCCGTAAACCTGCATTAAAACGCAGCAGCAACGTGTGCTCGGTTCATCAAGCTTTTAACGCTACTAATAGTGCTTTCCAAAGCTTCATAATCGATCAATGTAAAAAAGTATGGCGCTTAGGATCGAAGGTTGCGGGTATGAGTTGTGTAACAGGGCTACTGTTACGCGGCTTACACTGTAAGATTGCAGTGAGGAAGCGTGCAATTTGTGTAGGACCAAATGTAAATTTGGTCCTCCTTAGTTTACCTTAGATAAACTTTAATAAAGACTAATTAGTGTATTAATTAATCTATCACTTAAGTATATATATATACCTAAGGCTACTTGAGTACTAGAAGGTAAGTTTAAGAGTGAATATATTTATGAATGGTTAAGAGCTAACTAGTATAATTAGACCTAGACTAATCATAGTAACATGTAGTATAAAACTGATCTAATGATATCTTTATCATTAGATTACTTGTTAGATTCGATAATAATATCAGAATCTGTTCTCAGGATGGATTATAACAACTTATAATCCAATATTCGCATTTCAGGCATTAAGTCTGAAATTGAACTGTGATATTTCTACTTAAATATCACTTATGTAATGGCACCCCATTACATCACCCCCCACTCAAGCTGGTTGGCCAATAATATAATGTAATATTGGCCAATCGAATGGTGGCACTTGTTGGTCATAACGATATTCTGTTATAACTCATTTTTGACCATAAGAAAACAAATGGTCAGCAAACGCAGCGGCGCTCTTACGGGCGCTGCCGATACTGCAAAGACAGCCATCACCTCTGCATCACGTGCGGAGGTGTCATCGAATGCCGACGCTCCGAATGTAGCGTCGAAGCGAAAGACAAAGCCGAGAGACCCCTTGTCTCTCGTAGTAGACGCTGCGGAAGCAGTGTCTAAGAGAGGGCGGGAAGATGTCGCGAATGCAACATCTTCCGTGTCTCCACCTGCCGCAAGGCGGGTGTCCAAGAAGAAGTTCAATGACCTCTTCGGAGAGTCATCTGACTCCGAGAAGGAGGGCGAGGACGATACCGTCCCTGCCAACGATTCTAGCGAGGTTAAGCCCGCTAAAATTGCTTCGCCGTTAAGTGATGGCGAAGTAGAGTCTGACGCCGTCGATTACGACAGCGACAACTCCATGAAACGGTGGTATGAGGAGCGTAGAGCTCCTCCTGGTCCTCGTCATTCGCCAGGTCGTAGCGAAGACGACTTTGAGGTGGCAGGTGGTGCTCCACCTGCCAAGAAACAACGCGCAGAAGCGGCTTACGCTGCTTCTGAATCACCATGTCGTATGGAACGCCATGTTCCGTACAAAGTGGGGTTTTGGACCCCAGCATGGACGCTTGCCCTCGGAAGTGGTGGGCACACCAAGCGCGATTGTCAATATCCATTATTTGACATTAATGCGCTTGATGATTGCGAAGACCTTCGCAATCGTCATTTTGATCGTAGTACCGACGATAGACGTCGGTACTTCATCGACCTTTTCTTTCAGGCTCGTTATTACACGAACCGGAAAGGGTCACGAAAGAATAAGGACGATAAAGACGCCCTTACGCAGAGTTGGAATGCCTTTGTTGAGAATTACAACAAAGGTCCCAACGATTACGTGAAGAAAATTCACATAAACCGCGAGCGCTTCTTAAAGCACTCACGCTCAGGTAAGATGGAGTTTATCCATTTTACTTGCATTAGAGAGGGACTCTCTTGCGGAGTTCCTTCTAACATGAAGTGTCCGTGTTGTCCCACGGGAGCTCCTCGTCTAACTGAAAAGGAGCTAAGAGGGTACCGAGGTTTCTCAGTACCCGCTAGTGTTAAGAGCCTCATCGATGCTCTTAAAGCATCGGTACCTAGTACCGAAGCTTTGCAGCCACCAACACCTAGTGTTGACGCTTCTTTTGAGTTTGAGGAGAAGTATCCTTCTCAAACTCACGCAGGAGGTCAGGGGCATCCGCCCTTAGCACCTCAATCGGTTCCCAAGAGTCAAACTCTTGGGAATATCCCAACCAGCGTACCAGGTACTCGGTACGCTGCCCCTTCTTATAGGGAACCGAGCGCTTCGATAGTAAGCGCTCGAGAATGTAACGCTTGTTCCCCTGACTGTCAATCAGGGGCGGCGGGGGTTGATAATTCCCTCGGCGTTGTTGTTGCGGAGCATGGTTACCAGCTCCGCAAGCTTGAGAGGCACTGTAACGCCTTGAGCGAGGACATGTGCCACTCGATGAAAACTTATTGTTCTCATCGGGACGAGATTCGCGACATTCTGAACGCGCATCTCGTGATCCAGAAGAAGAATGATCTTCTGATGGTCGAGATTGATCGACTAAAGTCGGAGATCGATCGACAAAAGTCGGAGATGGAAACTCTCTAGACTTCTCACAATCGGTTGGAGACCGATTACAAGTCTTTCTTGGGAGACTTGAAGAAGCACGGCATTTGCCGTGGCGATGCGTCTCGTCCGAAGACGTAGTCGATTGGTACGGCTTGAGCCTCCCAACGTAAAACGTTGGATGGAGGCGCGTGGCCGCGGAAATGTCTAATGTGTAGGCATTCTCCTTAACACTTTGGACCTTAAAGGGTCCAATGAACTTAGGGAGCAACTTCCGTGTAGGGAAGTTGCTAATTGCATGTGTAGGCAAATTAGTTGTAGATAACATAATTAATTCACCTTTTTGAAAGTAATTTGTGGTTTTCCTTCCGTTTTTATCTGCATTCTGCTTCTGCTTGTCAAAAGCGGAAGCAAGCGCGTCTTTTACATAGCGTATTACAGCTTGGCGCTGTAATACGAATTCATCTACTGCTTTATTAGCAGTAGATGTGTTGTTTTCATTGTCTGCAGTCATTGCTACCGACACATATTCCGCATAAGCAGCTTCAGTTTCTGAAGCTGCTTGAGTTTCTTCCGTGGTAACAGTAGAAGACTCATCAGTTTCTTCGCAAAGTGCAACTGCAACTTGCGCATCGACTCGCTCGAAATTTGAGCGGGTCCCTCCCCCCACTTAGATTTGGCGTACCGCCAAGTAAAGCCGGGGCTCGTGGATGCCTTAAGGCATTCACGTAGAACGGTGTATGCTTAGAAGATGCATGCACCGAGTTATTTATTGCAAACTCAGTGAGTGGCAAATAGTCGCTTCACTGCTCGAAGGCATGCGCGTATGAACGCAGCATGTCTCCGAGAACGCGGTTAACGCGTTCAGTCTGCCCATCCGTTTCCGGAAGGTCCGCAGTTGACATCTTCAACTGCGTGCCCAATAACGAGAACGTTTCTTGCCAGAAACGTCCTGTGAATCTCGGATCACGATCCGAGACTATATTTTCCGGCATTCCGTGTAAGCGGAATACCGTGTCAACGAATATCCGCGCCGTTTGCGCAGCGGTGACATTCGCTGACACTGCAGCAAGATGAACCATCTTACTGAAGCGGTCTACAAAGACCACTATGCCTGTTTTCCGACTGTGATCGGCCGGAATACCAAAGATAAAGTCCATGGAAATGGACTTCCAACACTCTGTCGGAACCGGCAGAGATTGGAGGGGAGCCTGCGCGTATTGTGCAGGCTTGACGTGCTGGCATATCTCACAAGCGCGTACGTACTTGCGTACCCATTTGTACTGGTTACGCCAGTAGAAATCGCGTGCGAGAGAAGCATACGTCTTCTCTCGACCTTGATGCCCCGAAATCGGTGCATCATGGTACTCAAACAAAATTTGATGTTTGAGGTCATCGTTGTTTGGAACGACGATGCGACTAACATCATCTTGGTCTGTGCTATAAAGCAACAGACCCTCGTGCAATTGATAACGATGCACGCAGGCGCGAAGGAACTCTGGTAGTTCCATGCGCTTCCGATCAGATTGATCACTTAGGTAATCAAACAGCAGGCGAGTTTCCTCGTCTGTTTCGTACGCTTGACGTACTTGTCGTACAAGTTACGACGACAGAGCAATGCAACGTATTGCGTTTGCACTGGTTGCCTCGATTACGGACGGTTTCGTCTCGTAATCGGGGCGTCGTGATAGCGCATCCGCTATCACGTTCAACTTTCCCGGTTTGTATTCAACCGTGAAGTTGTATTCAGCAAAGAATGATAGCCAACGTGCCATTCTTTGGGAGATGTGTGGTGAATTCACGGCCGTGCGTAACGACGCATCGTCCGTGTAAACCACAAACGGTCTATCTCCTAAGAGATAGATCCGAAACTTTGCCAGTGCATATTTCATGGCAAGGAGTTTCTTGTCATGCACTGGATAGTTGCGCTCGGCTGGGCGCAACTGACGCGATTGATAATAAATCACGCGATCAGGATCATCGTGATCGCGCTGCATCAGGGCGCAGCCGATGGCGAAATCGCTCGCGTCGCAAACGACGTGAAACGGTCGCTCGTTATCGGCTATTGCCAAGACGGGAGCTTCAGTCAAGCTACGCTTGACTGCATCAAATGCATCTTGGCACTGGGTATCCCAGTGCCATTCGACATCTTTCTTTAGTAATTGGGAAAGAGGTCGGATCAGACCGGCATAATTACATGAATATTTGTGCAAATATGTCGCCAGTCCAAGGAACTCCGGGGCGCTCTCCGTTCTTGCCTACAAAGCAGTCAAGAACGGGTATCTCAGGTGCACCAAAGGTGCACTTCTTTAAATTTGCATAGAGCTTGTGCTTGCGCATAAGCTCTAACACCTGACGTAGATGTTCTTTATGAACGTCTACATCAGTCTTGCCATGTTCAGCCTTACTATGGATGAACACGTCGTCAAAATAGCTCGGTGCGAATTCTCGCACCGGGCGCAATAGATGTGTGACGCATCTGTTGAAGGTGGCAGGGGCATTTCGAAGCCCCTGCGGCATAACAAGCCACTCCCAAAGCATACCGCTTGGAGTGCTTACAGCCGTGAGAGGGATATCCTTCTCACGCATGAGGATTTGGTAGAAACCATCCCTCAAGTCGAGAGCACTGAAAACGGTGCTCCCGCTCATGCCATCGATGATGACATCCTTTCTCGGTATCGGCGTCTGCGCCGGTACCGTGGCTGCGTTCAGCTTATTGAAAGCATGAACGATTCTCCACCCACCAGTGGATTTCTTAACGCAGAAGGTGGGGCTGGAGTGCGGTGAGGTAGACTCCCGCACATGCCCCGCCTTGCGACGAGTTTCAAAAAACTCGTCGATGGCTTTAACTTGGTCACGCGGCAATGGTCATTGCCGCGTGACACAGTACTTCGTGCCAGGCACGAGATCAATTTCGTGCCTAGTTCCCTTATCCTTAGGGAGCTCGCAAGGTACTTCTTCTGGGAATACGTCAGCGTATTCCCAAAGTACTTCGTAGTACGGAGAAGTCGCCTTAAGCGACTCCCAGCTCTGCGCTTCAAAGCGCTGAACTTTGGTTTGATCATTGGGAACGAGTTCGTTCCCAACGTTCTTTTCATTGGGAACGAGTTCGTTCCCAATGCCTTCTAATTGCAAAGTGGATATTCGCTCACGAATATCCACAACCTCATCAGATGCGACAATGACGCAGATCTGTTCGATCTGATCATTTCGCAAGTTCTTTACGAACTTCTTCCAGCTCAAGGCTGGAAGGGCCATCACCTCTGAACTTAAGTTCGGAGGGTTGTCAAGTGTGAGAGACTGGGTAGCTAATCCGGTCTCTGTCTGCGTCAAGACGTTGATCGTCTCGACGGACACAGCTGCGAGATCAGACGCACTCGTCTGATCTGTTGCACGGTGAGCATCACTCGTGCACAAGGCCTTTTCCTCATGGTGACCACTGTCTACCATGGTGCTCATGCACTCACGACTGCTCTCAGTCGTGAGTTCTTTATTTTCGACACGGAAGTCATTTGCTTCCGTGACGGTTTCGTTCTTTTTACGGTGGGTGTTTCCCACCGCGTGTGCATTCTCTTTACCACGACCGTCATCGGTCGTAGTAGCAACTTCAACACGGGAGTGCTCTGCACCCGTGTCGCGCACATTACTGACACGCAACGACTCGTTCGTCGCGTGTTCGCGTCCCTCTGGACTCTGATCAGCGGGTGTACTATCCGCTGACCTAGTCGGATCAGGTCTGGTGGTGCCATCGCTACCCACCAGACTGTCTGACTCTGCGGTTGTATCATTAGATACAGCCGGATTACTCACAGGGTGATCAGATCCTGTGAGACCGCCGCAGTCGATCGACAGGTTAACCCAGTCGATCGTTGGTTGATGCTTGGACATCCAAGGGATGCCCAAGATAACATCGAACTTGTCGTCAAGATCGAGGACGATGTATTCGTCCTCGAAGGACAGTTCGTCTAACTCGAAGCGTGTGCGGATTACACGCTTTGGTATAGTCACGATTGCACCTGTTGCTAACCGGACTGACAACATGCTTCGTGGAGATTCAATCTCCACGAAGTTCAACGACGTTAGAACCTCAGTTCTAACGAAATTGTTTGACGCTCCTGTGTCAAACAGAGCACGCATGGGGACATCGTTTCCATGCGGCTTAACTTCCAGGGTGATGAGAGGTTTCTCTTCACCCTGCACACGTTGACAGGACATAGTCCCGTCTGGGGCTATTATCCTCACATGCCCGATGTCGGCATGTGAGATAACCCGTCCAGTAGGGCGCCCCGCCCCTACTGGTTGTTGACGTTTTTTGCATCAACATAGGGTTGCCCCTGTTGATGTCGCTTGCCAGCAGACTGTCCAGTCCGCTGACTGCGTGGCGCCGGACGCGGCGCCATACATTCATGGGCGTAATGGCCCATCTTCGCGCATCGATTGCAGCGAAGGAACTTCTTGTTCTTCGGTTGCCTCGGAGTCGAGGCAACTGCAATCGATAGGTCCATAGGTTCTGGACCTCTCCCGCCCGCGTTCTGACGCGGGTGTGGGTGTCTCGGGACGAAGTGTGAACTTCGTCTCGATTGGAAGTTTTAGTTAGTATTAACATGCTGCATTGGCGGCATGTTAAAGTCGAAAGGCGCTTGCGCTTTCCGACGAACCTCGGCATGCGCTGCTAATTGGCGCATGCTGAATTCCTCCCGGATGCTGTGGTCTATAGCATCCCTCAGAGTCTTTGGAGGAACCCGATAGAGACTCTGTTTGATGGACCCGTCATTCAGTCCCTTCATGAAGGCGGTGACCTGCATTGCAGGGGGCACCGGCTCGTATACAATATTTGATAACAAATATTGTATTTTCTGAGCGTACGCATGTAGGCTCAGCTTGCCCTGCCTGAGTTCCATGAACTCTTCACGTCTATTTAAATGTTTTGTCTTACTTTTACATATATATATCAATTTAAATAGGTATATATACCACTAGAAATAAAACATGTATTAGGGGTTGGGCAAAGTACATGTGTACCCACCAAAGACAATCATTGGATCTGGAGCTGTCGGCAATTGTATTGTCGGTACAAACAGCACACTCTTTTGTTTCCAGAAAGCTGCCATTCTACGATACGGCAGCGTTGACGAGAAGGTTTCTATGGTATAGATACAGTGGCACTGACCTCATCTTTCTGTAAGAAAGGAATTGGCTGTGCATTTGCACTCACGAACCGACTTTTCAATTTCAGAAAGTGTTTCGGCAGGAGAAGCTGATTAACGCTCTACAATTTTGCGCCGAAGCGCTGCAACAACAGCTTACAGATCAGGAAGATATGATACACAAAGCGCAAAAGTGTGATGGACTCTAAGACACGGTCTGTATTATATAGCATAATATTCTGATGTGATTGCATATCATTAGCTTGTTTTGTTATGGACAGATTTCTTGTATCCAAGTTGCACATGTTTTCAAGTGCTGGGAAGAAGTCTCGGGGGTAAATGACAAAGACAGCTATTGGCAAAGAACACTTCACATCCACGCATTCGTGACTCGCTGTTGTGACAGCAGCTCTAGCGACGCTCAAACTTCTCTGGGTAAGCTTAAACAAATGTTGTAGGAGCTTGTATTCTCTTGGTACTGATTGTGCATGCAGGGGCTCGCTAGCACTTTTGGCGGCAAGAAAACTAGCTGACAATGAAAAAATGTGGGCCATCGTATAGGCGGCACCAGTGTGGAGGTCCGACCACATGAAATCACTGTTACATAGCAATGTATGGATTAACCACAACTGAGGTGCAGTGTTACTCTTGGTATGTATAGCGGTTTGTGGGGCATCTCTCAAACTGGGCGAGGGCTTGCAGTTCATGTTAACCTGCTCGGTTGCTGGGACGGACCCCGATTGATGTTATGCATGGAGATGAAAAGCGCACAGTTAGAATGTAGCCGTGCTTTTTGGCAGTTGTTAATATGTTCTCGTACACCGCTCGCCGTTGCCATTCAGTCAAGTTCTTCTTCTTCATAGGAATTATAGCTTCATGGGTACCTCATCTTTATTCATGCAAAAATGGTCCAGCAAAAAAAGAACTTGTATAAACGCGAAGCTGTTTTCTTTCATCACCAGCACCTTGATCCCCAGAGGCAGGAGCAAATTTATCTTTCCACCGGTGCTCCGACAAATGACCCCCAAATTAAAAGGTAGTTTTGGTACCGCAACTTCAGGCGTCAAAAGAAAGTTCATTTTAAAACGCTATGTATGGATGTAATTATGAACAAAAGTAGTATTTTTGACCTTACTATTCGAATAAGTGCAGCCGTGCACGTGTCAGCCTCCTCTCATCACGGACCTCGGTTGAGGCCCTATTAAGTCTACTAAATCAAAATGGATTTTATTACAAGTATGAGCTCGATCCCGCTACAAGTCCGCTTCGGTACTTTATTTGGTCCCACTCCTGGTCTGTGTCTCGGCATCGGGACTGGTCAGACGTTCTCGTCACCAACTGCACGTACAAGACCAACAAGTTTCGAATGTCTTTGCTGAACATGGTAGTTATCACGGGTCTGAACAGCCACCCAATGTTTTTTTCTCGTGACGTTGTAGCCGTGTGCCTTCGTCCACGCATGGATAGCGCACTCAGCCTCCTCAGCGGAATCGTAGGTAGCCTCCGGTGGAGTTGGTAAATTTGTCATCTCGTCGTCGGTCTTCTATCAGCCACCTTTATATTGACAGGCACAGGGTATCATATAGTGGGTACAAACTATACGTACGGGAAAGAGTGTCCTTACTGTCTTGTCCATGTGCACCCCATGGTGCTGATTATGCGGGGTCCGGAGTCTTTCCCTCCATATGGTGGAGTATCCATAGCAAGGGGCCACTAAGGCCAGAAACGCTGCGAAAATTGGTGCCTGTTGGAGTAAATGGCTTTAATCAGTACAATAAACCTTTATAAGAATTACCTCTCTTATATCATATAGAAGCATTGCTCTAAGTACTCTTACTTTATTAGAATAAACACACAAGAGAATAAGTGACATTGAATCTGCTGCACTTGCATTTACTTATTTGTACATATATACATCTCATCCAATTTTCCTCGTCTAACCGGATACGCCAATTTGACGTCCGGAAGACCCGTATCAAAGCATACCTCGACAGGAAGAACCTGCTCCGATTCATTGAAGACCCAAACTACGAGCTCAACCCAGTCGTTGACGATGATGACGAAGACATGGTTTCGGTCACCGACGATGATCCAGATTTGGATTCCAACTGTGATGAAGAAAATGAACCGCGGGGCGAAAATGCGGAAACGGATCAAGAACCCGACGACAAAGAAGAAGATTTTGTTGCATCGACCGACGACCGCCGACTCACGATCTAGGATTCAGCAGTCCAAGATGGAAACGACGATATTTCAAAGTCTGCAGCTCCTGTGCCCCAGCTTCTGCTTGAGTTGAATTCTTTGGCACACTGAACTAGAGAAAGCTTGCAAACGCAAGAGCAAAAGAAGAAAAGACCAAGGCACGAGACACGGCAAAGGCTGCAACCAAAACGAGAAACAAGATTCCCCTCGCTGTTGCTCAGACGCGTCGCATGAATGTTCAAGTCAAGCCATTCTTCATGAAGACGCTTGATCGTTTGTGCATGTTGGTTTTGCAGCCTATGGATAAATTTATGATAGGGTAATTGCACCCGCTCATACCGTTGCAATGTCTTTTGTGCAGAAATGGAAATTAAGACTATGCTTAGCTGTGTTGTAACTAATCGTCTTGACTTATGCTAACATGTCCCATAGCTGTGGGGAGCCTTTCCTTCTGGCCATAGCCGCCATCGAGATACTCTCCTGTAAACTTCGTGTACTCCCAAACGCCGCTTTGATAGGCGCCTCTCCATTAAGATCCATAGTTAAGCACCCTTCTACCTGTAAACAAATTGTCGACATTAGCCTTAATCTATCCGCCACTGTCATTATACCCCTCAAAAAGAAGGAAGTTGTCTCGAGATAATCGCTCCTTCTGCCAATCCTCCATTCATCATCACTTCCGAGTCGCATCTCCTCTTTCCGTAGAGCCGACCAGACGTTTTGGCAAGTAGTCCTTAACTTCTTGCTTTCCAATTCCGAGTACTTCTTTAAATTGAAAATATAAACCTCGTTCTGTTGTTTTTGTTGTTTCGGTGCTGAATAGCCGTCCGTGGTCTTTGTTACCTTGTAGATCCATTCCTGCAAGACTTGTTGTCCCTGCGTGGCTACTTGTACTTCGCATGTTCCTATTGCTTTCGTGAGTAATGTTGAAATGTTGAAAAGGTTTGTAACTTCTCCTCAACAAGTAACAGGTATCGACTACTTCCAGACGGTCCAGCTGAGACTGTGAGTTACCACGACTAGATCGAAGGGGTGGATGAGTCGTTCCATCTCCTGTCCAATTAAAACCGGTAGCTTCCCACGTGTAGCTCCCTGACTAGATTTGGACTTCCAGTATTTTGGCAGGCTATAAACTTTATTGAACAACTGTTGCATTAAGTCGAGCCATGTCTGTAGACGTGGCTTTGTCTGAAGAGCATCCGTTCGCGCTCCCTTAAGCGCTTCCACTATTTCTTTTGGCGAAGCAGGAGGTTGTGCTGTCTCTTTGAGCGTTATGTCAATGGCTCCATTACTCTCCTCCACGATCTGACTTGGTTGTCCTTTTTCTATTGTTAACGTAAAACATCAGTTTATCGCAGGAAATTGGGTACCTTAGCAACATTGGATAATTTTGTTCAATCAGCAGATAGGTGGAATCCGCATGGACCAATGAAAAGCTCAAATCATGGACTAGGCGGTGGTATAAAGGGTTATCCTTAGAGATGTCTCTGGAAAAATATACAAGCTGACAAAAGTCGACCAAAAACCCACCAAAAATATCGAAAACATCAGTTTTTCGCGGCATAGAAATGTCGTTTAAAACCCTAAAAGTCGACCAAAAACATCAAAAACATCAGTTTTTCGCGGAAAATATTTACTGCGAAAAACTGCTACTTTCGATTAATCAGCCAATCGTGGGACGCGTAGCAAAAATACACACACATAATTGGTCAGCTGATGTCTTCTGCGGAAAACTGATGTACTGCGATAAACTGATGTTTTACGTTACTTTTACATTTTCTGCTGTATCAGCAACCTCCATCATAGGTTCTGCGATATCAGTGGCTTCCAGCGTCTTCCCATATTGTTTCGTCTCCGATGTGGGGACGGATGGGTCTATCATTTCCACGGTATCATAATCACTGTCCTGCGATTCAGGCACCACTTCATCTTCATAACATTTAGGAACAGTAATCTCAGTGGGGGAAGTTCTTGTGTCTCCTCCATCTCCCTTTGATACTTCCGCCCGGTTAGAGTCTGTTGGGAGCTGGCTACCACATAGACCCGTCTGGGACTATTATCCTCACATACCCGATGTCGTCGTGTGATAAAGCAATTCCAGTAGGGCACCCCGCCCCTACTGGTTGTTGACGGTTTTGCATCAACATAGGGATGCCCATGTTGATGTCGACGACCAGCGGCCTGTCCAGTCCGCTAACTGCGTGGCACCGAACGCGGCGCCATACACTCGTTGGTAAAATTCACCATCTTTGCGCAGCGATTGCAGCGAAAAAACTTCTTATTCTTCGGTTGCCTCGGAAACGAGATTACTGCAACCGAAAGGTCCATTGGCTCTGGACCTCCTTCACCCATTCTATGGCGCGGGTGGTAATGACGTGGGACGAAGTTTGAATTTCGTCCGTTCTGATACTAATAAACATGCTGCACCTGCGGCATGTTAAAGCCGAAATGCTGTTTATCCCTTCGACTGAATCCAGCATGTGATGATGACAATCGAAAGCTGAATTCTTCTCGAATACTCTAGTCTATAGCAACTTCCGAGGCTTTGGCGGATGTCGGTAAAAAATAATTATGATCTCTCCTGCGTTACATAGCTCGCCTTCGAGCTGTTTCATCTCGTTAATGTAATCCAACATATGCTCTCTATGCCTCAGGAAGCGATTGAACAGTTCTTTCTCAACGATGATCCGTTTGCGCGCCGGCATTCCACCGTATTCTGCCATTAAGGCATCCTAAGCCGAATGTGGTTTCCAGCCTCGATCACTTCTTCCATACGTATTACTACAGCATCCGCCAGGCTTCCAACTAACATTGCGTGAGCTGCAGCATATCGACAATCCCAAGTGTCCTTCATCTTTATCGACCAATCGAAATTGTATCGCTCTTTTTCCGTAACCAGTACTAATAGCCTGCTGCATTTAGCTTTGCCCTCAACTTAACCTTGTAAATCTTGAAACCTTCACCAATGAACGGCTCCCTGCAGAATCCTGTGCCATATTCCAGTACATGCGTATCTAGTTGCTGTGACCAACCGTATTCATGTCTTCTTTATCCGTCAAATATCCTTGTGCTGCCCGCTGAGTTCTTCTCCGAGTGACCGTTTAGTGTCTCCGAGATGTCTTCTTTCTTCTTGACGGAATAAAACTAGAATGACAAACAGTGTGTTTCCTTCTGCAGTCCGTTCCCGGTTCGGTCGAGCGGCGGTCCCTTGAACCGGCCCCTGTTGGACTCCTTGTTGTAAACTACCTAAATTGGGGTCAGTCATACCTTGAGTAGGATCAGGTGTACCACTTAGTGTAACCATAATTAGCAATAGTCTAGGTCCTAATTAATCACTTAATAGAGGAAAGACAAGTGGGGCCAGAATGTGTCTGGGGACTCGGCTGGGTGTGTAGATGAGAAATTATTGTAAACTAAACATCGAGCCCTGTCCGGTTACCTTGGGAGTTAGTCCTCCCTGTCATATCCCATCTACACCCATACCGAACGCCTTTTATATATTGGGTTAGGCTCTATATATAGTAACCATCTTACCTTTTTGTATATTCTAATCCACAGCGGGTAGTCGTTCTTATACTGTACCAACAATTGCTAATGGCTTCTCAAGCGTTCTCGAAAATTTCCGTATGAATGCTCAAACACAACGATATATTGACAGTTTGTTTTTCCGTCTCGGCAGCATGGATATGCTTGACACGCACATTGGCGAGGTAACGGCTACATGTGATTGATTGCGTTGACGGACTACGATCTTAACGACTCTTGAGTGTAAGTCTAATTCATGTAATGCATGCATACAACTTAAAAATATAGTTGGATATCATGATCTGACACCATATTGGTATCATTGTAGGACTTTGTTTTGCTGGTTGCGCGCGTCGGGATGTTGTCAGGGTAAACCTCCTCCTGATCATCGTGTTGACCTCCAAATTGCTCTGAGGTGCCGTTTGTTTCGGAATTTATTGTCAATTTTCTGTATGCAATCTGTTTCATAAAAAATCCGATACAAATCATTAATTTGTACAGACATTCATTGTTCCTGATTAAGGCAGACCGTGTGTGTCGACTAAGACAACTAAGACAGATGTTATACGGTACTTCTCTGTTTCAGAAAAGATGGAACAGTTTGACCTGACCTTTCATATCTCCATTATTATTTTGATAACAACCACAATCCATACCATATTCAAAAGAGTGCGGTGCGCGCTATCGACCGGTAATTATCTACGTTCCATACCACGCAATAAGTAAAAATATAATTGCGTATTTGTGTGATCGGATTTGACACGTGAAATGTTTTCTTTCGTAAAATGAACAAAGTTGAGTTTTTTCAGTATATACTTAGAATGCTGGTTGTCTGGTAAATCCAAATGTACAGTAATATGAGCACAAAACACGCTGCAGCACGTTTTGTAAAACTGCCGATTATCGAATATTGTTAATTTCCATTAATCATAATGCATAGTTTTTTTTAGTGAAAAACAAAAACAAACTTCATTCTTATCTGAAATAGATAAAGTGTTAATAGTAAAAAACCCTAATCCTTTAAATACCCTTTACTGTCACACCTCTTTATGCAGTGCACTTACGACCCAAAAAATTTGAGTGGTCCAGATGCAGTAACACCATCTATGGGGGGGGTACTACTTGAACTTTTGTGAAGCCAATACTGTACTCCGTCCTGTACAATGAGTGAGTATATGTCAAAGGTTCTGCTTGCGAAAAAATACACGAAAACGCTGTTGCTCTCTCTTTAGCATATGGAGCGGTACCGCTACCAGTTTTGGTGGCGAAATTTCTAGCTACAGTGGAAACGAAAGAAGGCGAACTTGCGATACGTTGTATTGATCACCAGCACTGACAGATGCGGCAACTATCGGTTGACAACTCAGCGATGTAATTTTGTGGTGTGCGTAGAATAAATCGAGTTCTCCATGCAATCCTTAAGTGGGAGGTAGTTCATTTTCGCTAAATTGACCGGATGTAGAGGTGACGATTTTTGTGGGAGACTAGTCTACTTTGATGAGGGTCCGATTGTGACAAGTTTAAATGTTCTTCTCGCCAAGGTGAAAAGATTAACGATGCTGAAGACCGTAAAAGAGCTTAGTGAAGCTTCGGTTCATTTTAGCTGGCGCTCGATTCATTCTCCATGATTAAGTTGAGTGTAGACATCCTGCGATATGTAACGTTTGCTCTCGACCGATGCGTCACCGGTGACGACCGAGTTCTAGTCTTAAAGAATCTTGAGGGATATTGATCTCAGCTAATGACTTATACGTTTGGATTTGCTGAAAAACCCTTAGGAAGTGGAGACAGGAAGCTGAAGAGGCGAACAATCCCCAGACGGCGTGCGTTATTCATTCGTACCTTGTCTATATATAGGCTTGCACCACTCCAAATACGAAGCTCAGAGAGTATCCGACATGCTTGGTTCCATAGCATACGTCCACAATTGACATTTTTTCGGGGTTAAATTATCTACTGACAGTGATGAAACGTGTAATCTCACAGCTAAAGAGCGACTATATCATTGGCTTCAGGCTCAAGGTATTGATACAACTAATGTAGGTAAGAATTTATGTAATAAGTACTTGAAGGACGGCCACCATAATAAAAAGTCGGAATGCTTAAATGGTGAGCACTTATTAAATGACCCATATTTTCGCTCATCCATACAAAAATACAGTGTTCTGATTGGTGCAGGCACTTGTGGGGTCAGATACAGGATTTGTTGCCAGTTAGGGGAGTTCTCATTAAGAGGAGTTACTGTATTTACATTTTACAAAGGATTTTACATTTAAGTGGCTAAAAACATATGGTTCGTAGATCAAGGTAACTATAAGGGTACGCAAACAAAATACCCTAAGTACCGGTAACATTAGTATCAAAAACGATACTGTATTGTCAAATATCAGCTGTTTAAACGGTAAGCAACCGTATTTATAAATAGGAATAGCGGTCCAAAGTAGATGAAGTGGATCCATAAAGACAAGGTGCAAGCCCCCGAGTTCCGTGCATATTTTTGGGTCATCGTACAACAGCGAGTATCAAGTCACAGTGTACAAGTTCCTCTCGGGTGTGTTTGATAGTTTTCATTTGTCTCGTCCAGCAACATTAAACTCTACTGGGTCCATACAGCCACATTTAATGCGAGTATGATGGTCATACTAGAAACAGTTGTAAAATCTAGTACACTAGCTGTATGTAATGGATCAGCCAGGACTTGGCTGGAACTGGCACGTGGCTATCATTGCGACGGTCGTCTTCGGTGTGATCACGGACGGAATGATGACGATGCTCGTCACGTGGAATGTACCGGAGTCAATGGTTTTGGCTTGTCGTTCCCGTGCTTTGTGATGTCCCGCATGGCATCCGCTTCATTGTGAATATTTACATCGTCGTTGAACTAATAGAAAAAGGATCCAATGGGGTATTATTTGGTCTACTAACGACAGCAAATCATGTCGCGTCACCAGTAGGGCACACTATCGCCAAGTTAATGGATGCACGCTCCCACGTCTGGAAGGCGATATCGTGGCCGAGACGTACGAAACGCGTCGTGATATCACCATTACGATCTGTTGCTACTATGGGTTGAAGCTGATTTCACTCTTGTTGTTGTTGCCACTGCTACCAAAGCAGAGGGATGCAACGCAAGCACTTTGTCGTAAAGGTGGAGGGAATAAGAGGAGGGTGATAGTCGGAACGTTAATTTTTGCACTCGCTTGGCTAACATCGGCCAACGTCCTGAGCATGTACCCCACAACGAAATGTTGGACAATCACAGGTCATTGGCCAATGTCCTGAGTATGTAACCGACAACGAAATGTTGGGCAATCACAGGATGTGCACCACCATATCATCTCTGGCATGCATAAAGTTCAAAATTCAAGTAATGTGAAAAAAAGGCAGCAAATCCAGTAAGAAGGTCGTAGGTTTCATTAAACTTTCGGCGCAAAACCACCCGTAATGGTCCAGCACATGGACGTCTTGTACATGGATAGAAGATTAATTAGCGTGGTCCACTATAGCAAATGTTAAGTTAAGTAACTATGTACACGATGAATTTGCAAACTTTAGCGCCTTTCTGGGCTTCTATCTCGATCTGATGCCTTTTTTCGCATTACTTGAACTTTGAATTTTATACTTGCAGTGATGCTATGGTGGTGCACAACCTCCTGTCATTTTGTTGTCAAGTACATGCTCCGGACATTGGCAAATGAGTACCAAGCGAGCGCAACAAGTAACGTTTCGACAAAACATATCCCCCTCCTCTTACTCCCTTCACCTTTACGACAAAGTGCTTGCGTTGCATCCCTCTGCTTTGGTAGCAGTGGCAACAACAACAAGAGTGAAATCAGCTTCAACCCATAGTAGCAACAGATCGTAATGGTGACATCACGACGCGTTTTGTACGTCTCGGCCACGATATCGCCTTCCAGACGTGGGAGCGTGCATCCATTAACTTGGCGATAGTGTGCCCTACTGGTGACGCGACATGATTTGCTGTCGTTAGTAGACCAAATAATACCCCATTGGATCCTTTTTCTATTAGTTCAACGACGATGTAAATATTCACAATGAAGCGGATGCCATGCGGGACATCACAAAGCACGGGAACGACAAGCCAAAACCATTGACTCCGGTACATTCCACGTGACGAGCATCGTCATCATTCCGTCCGTGATCACACCGAAGACGACCGTCGCAATGATAGCCACGTGCCAGTTCCAGCCAAGTCCTGGCTGATCCATTACATACAGCTAGTGTACTAGATTTTACAACTGTTTCTAGTATGACCATCATACTCGCATTAAATGTGGCTGCATGGACCCAGTAGAGTTTAATGTTGCTGGACGAGACAAATGAAAACTATCAAACACACCCGAGAGGAACTTGTACACTGTGACTTGATACTCGCTGTTGTACGATGACCCAAAAATATGCACGGAACTCGGGGGCTTGCACCTTGTCTTTATGGATCCACTTCATCTACTTTGGACCGCTATTCCTATTTATAAATACGGTTGCTTACCGTTTAAACAGCTGATACTTGACGATACAGTATCGTTTTTGACCTTAACGTTACCGGTACTTAGGGTATTTTGTTGGGACGGGAAAAGGTGAACCGATAACACCAATGTGCAGCTCAATAATAGACTGTTCCTTACAGTGGTCAACAGCATCGAGGACATTTTTCGTTATAACTTTTTTAATATTTTGCTGTCTCAATTAAACTTTTCAGGATACCTGTCGAGTTAAATTAACTTCATATGATAAGGAGCTATGCGCTTGAATCTCTCTGCAGAACCTTATAATTCTAAAGCCACCTAACCTGAAAGCGTTCAAAGCCAATTAGAACCCACGATTTGAATCCAAGAAAACACATACTGTAAGACATTATAAAAATGTAGAGTTACCCATAAAATGGGGTTCACCGCTGCTAAAAACGAGCATTTCTTCCGTAACTTAAGTTAGAGCAAAAAAGCAAATCCTATTTCTGCTCGAATCAGATCGCCGGAGAACCTTTTTTAAGCTCTACGCACTCTGATCTACATTTTGGTGCAAAAAATGGGGGTAGAAAAATGTCTGTCGACCACTGTTAGATAATGAGTAGTATTGTAATTTTCAAACTCTGACTTGAACATCACTCACGCGACATGTCACACACTCTACCGTTTTGTGCACTTGATTTTCCTCGCGTCTCTAATCGACACCGAGGCGTCCATATCTCTGCTCTCAGATATGGACGCTTCCACCCTAATACTTACACGTAATTACAGAAATATGAAGTGAATTCTTCTAACAAAGTCGTCATTCGACTCGTGAAATGTAGACACATGACCTCTGAAGCTTTCCGTTGCTTTAACGTGGAAATACAGTGCCGCCTTTATTTTGATCTTTTGACTCGAATGTTCTTTTGTTAAAAAATTGTCATGCACCATCGCATGGTGTTGCCCTGTTAGTCTTCACTTCTCATAACAAGCAATACACCGTGTAAAAAAGGCCGTCGAGATAATGTCAACTGTGTCGGTCAAAGCAACGCCATCATCATCCATCTTGGAAAAGCTATTCAAACAGACTGAGTCGCCCGAACAGACAGACGATCAAGTTACTCAAACGACTGAAAACGATAAGGTAACTTATACCTTGTATCCTATGAAACATTTTGCTCTTTTTGGTGATCTTCGCTTGCTTCAAGAGCTCACACAAGAGCTCCAAGCTACCACATCTATCACCACATCTCGGAAACGATCTCCATGGGAACGAACAGCTTGCAGTTCTCTACTGTCGCCGAGTCGCAGCTCTTGTAGCGTTTAAAGTCTTTGATGCTACTGCTCTAGTACCTGTGGCCACTTTAGTGTCAAAACCATCGTCTGATACTGTCGACGGCAGAGTCAATCAGATGCCACCACTGGTTGAAGGTGTTCGACAAGTATTTGAAGACGTTCAAACGGCCGCTGCGCTAGCTTCGAACAATGCAACACTAGGTCAAGCCCATTTACTTGCAGCCTATTGTTCACGTAGCTTGGTTGAACTTGCGCACGCTCAGGCATTCGCTGCTCTCGCATTAACTGCATTACCGGAAAGCCCTGTCATCACACGGTTGATTACGCAACTTGATATAGAAGCTAGTGGTGAAAACACCAACTACTGGGGCCCAACGTTGCAAATGACTGCTAACATTTTATCGACATTGATAAGAGACGACGAAAGTGGGCCTCAGCAGGAACAAGGCGATGGCAATAATGATCTACTTCTCGAAATACCTGAGAAGCAGTCGATTTCATCAACGATATCTACACAATCAACCGCGCACGGTTCTTTCTGGAACCAACTGGCACCGCATTTCAAAATGCTTGAAGAAGCTGCCAATTTGACGTGGCTAACTAAAGCTGAGCGTCTCATGCACCAAAATGTTCATCATTGTTGTGCATTGCCAACTGAGGTTCGTCAACTAGAAGAGTCACTCCATAGTACACTTGCAACACTGGCTTTCCTTCTCCACAGCCACACGACGTGTGTTTTGCTTGTAATTGACATGACAGACGAGTTAGTAGCCAGAGCACTTAAGGAACAAAAGAATGGTCAAGCTGCTGCATGTACGTCAGTGCCTACTGATGTTCACCATGGGCACGTTTGGCTATGCAATGCGCTGAAGCTTACGCTACGTCGTTTTTTTTTCCAGTAAAGTTCAGACCAGAATGAAGCTTTAACGACTTTTCAAGAAATTTTGCAAACTGCTCTTGACGCCGGCGATCAAGACTACAAACTCAAGACACGGCTGCTTCTAGCTCGAACATTGCGACGGATGGGCAAGGTGGAAATTGCACATGCAGAGCTCGAGCAATTACTAACGCGGAGTCGCTCTTTGAATGATGTTTATCGTGAAGCAGTAGCCGAGTATGAAATAGAGGAGTGCTTTGGGTACAAATAGGAGCGTTCGAGAGAGCACAAGAGCATTTCCAAGAGTGTACAATGAAACGATCACCCGTACTTTATTGAGTGAACTCAACAATGATCCAATATACTTGTAGCAAGTTTGATATTTGTGACATGCCCATTATGGTACTGTATTCTCCGAAACGAGAAAGAAACGACATGGTGCGGAATGCGTGGTTCCAACTGGTGGATTCAGATGCCAAAGCATTCAACGACTCCACACCAGATATCGTTCCCTTGAACGACAGTGACGTTGTTGCGGACTTCCATATAGCAGTGAAGAAAATTTATAAAGACAGCCACCTCCACGGGGTTGCTACCTCCAGTCTCATTGTTTACGAAAACCAGGCGGCGTTTGCTGCGGAACAGCCACTTGCGCTCGATACTGTTCTTGGGGAGCGTGGCAAAGAACTCCGGGATTTACTCATTGTAAGAGTGAAAGAAACCACGAGAAAGGGAAAACTTTTGGAACAGTCAATTCTGGATCAATGGGTAAAACTGCAAGTTGCCCACGATGAGTTTCAACTGGATGCACTGTCGAATAAACATGAAAGTAGAGAACCGATCGTGATGACGCCTGGATTGCACACGTTTTGGAAAGGATATGGTGGTTTTCCATCGTCTTACTTCATTCGAAAGGAAGAAGTCGTGTTTTGGCAAGTGGTGAAGGGACTGCTTCCGACTGTGGGAAAGAAGCGTATTGTGATGGTCGGCTCGCCTGGTGTCGGAAAGTCGTGCTTTCTCATGCAAGTTGGTTTTTATATGGCATGTGTTGAGAAACGAAAAGTGCTCATCATACGTCGCGTGAAAGCAGGCGGCGTCGGGAATGCAGTGGTGTATTTTGATGGAAAAGGATCGTTTGCTCGACAACAAAACCTTTCTGCCTTTCGATTACAACTCTTACGTGAGGAAGAAAAGCTTCAGGGTGCGCTTGTACTTGTGGATGGTTTTTCGCAAACTTATGTGGATGTCCAAGCAAATGGACTTGTTCCTTTTCACATTCTGGCGACATCGTGTCAGTATGATGCGAAGCACGATGACCCGTCACACGTGGTGGTCTTACCGGCCTGGCAGCGCGAGGATCTAGAGCAGTATGCACGTTTGACGGATTGGGTGATCTCAACTGGATTTCGCAAGACCAAGAATTTGAAAGATTCGACGTGGCTTAAACTTGTCAAAGAGCAATACTTCTACAGTGGTGGCAGCCTGCGCGAGTTCAGCAAAACTCGCGATGATCTCAGTGAGCGAGTTGTGGCAGATTGCAGTAAAGTGGGCAACGCGCAGGCATACCAGCTCGTGTCCACGTATGGAGGTGATCGGAGCAATGATAAAGTGGATCGAGTTCGGCGTCATTACATCACGAACCGCAACAACGAAAAGCACTACTCGCACAAAGCGCACTGGAAGGTGTCGGTCGATTCTGGATATGCATTGAAGTTTTTGGGACGCAATGTAAGCATGGAAAAGCAATTGGAAGTGTATAAGTATGCAAGATCTATCGGTGCTGGCTTCTTGGGTACCGCATATGAGTTGTTATTGCACCATGCCGTCCGTGAAGCGTATACGAAAAAGACTCCGGTTGTATTAAAGATGAATGAAGGATCCTACAAAGAATTGAGATATGCGTTCCACGTGTTGAATGCCAAGGCGAGAATGAGGAGGAGTGCTACACTTGCTTGGCCAATCTCTCTGAGAGGACTTATTGGCATCCAGATTATCCATTCTTCCCTTTCGTCGATGCAGTGGTGATGTGTGAAGCGTTTCAGAGTGGAAGCAGTGATCCAGATGTCATTGTGGCTTATATACAGGCGACTATTCGAAGTGAAAAAAAATTCAAGCCGCATCGACTACGTGAGTTGAATAAAGTGATGGATCAAAATCCAAAAATCGCCGATATCAAGCGCGTGTATGTTGTGGTGGGCCCAGACTCCACTATCTGCGAGACATTTACATTGCATGATGCTCCAAACCCAGCAGAGTTTCTGACGATGGTGAGTTACTTTGACCCAAGCGAATTCGAGAAACAAGTAAGAGAGTTTAGTCTTTAGTTGACCAGTTTTTCACTGCCTATCAGCGCACTGATGACATATTTTGCCCCAAATTGGCAGTTTACCTTATTTATTACTCGTATATCGTTCCACGATTTCTTCACTTCAAAGCTTTTGTGCTTATTATTATACTTCTATTTTAATCACCTTTTCACTTTAAAAAGTTATGACTGCAGTAAATAATATATATATAAAAGGTAGTCTAATTAGTGTTAACTATTAGCTACTATGAACATATGAAGTCTAGTATGTAGCTTAGGCTCAGCTAACATGGCACAGCTAGTGGGACAGTCCTGACTTGCTCGATCTTGTCTGGGGCGGAGGGCTTCTTGATCCGGTGCTGGGGTAAGGTCGAATAAGCACTTTACACTGATCTTCAGTCGGATCCCGTCCTCGCGTGTTTCAGGAACCTTGGATTCAAAGTCCGCAACTGCTTCAAGTTGAGCTTGACATTGTCTCCAAATAAATTCTAGGTGATCGCTGGCAGTCTTCTCGGTACCTTGAAATATCGCCTGGTTGCGTAATTGCCACATCCACGAAGTCGCAATGCCGCACAAACCACTCCAAAGTCTGTCGAACACATCGTGATAGTCTTCACTGTACCAGCCATGTTTATTCATCATTGCCTGTTTAACTGGCATACCAATCGGTGGCGCTTGTCTCGTCACTATCGCTCCTTGGAATTGTTGAAGAGCTAGATATGATTGGTCACTTCCACACCAATGGCATATTAAGCGTTTCCAGAAGCCCTGTGCCCTCCTACATTCCCAAAATATGTGATAAAGTCCGGTCTTCCGGCTGATACATCTCCTGTCTAGCGCACAACCATGATCTCCAACTTCTCGTTCGTAGAATGTGTTAAGCTGCATAGTGGTAACAGGGAATTGAACCCATACTTGATAATGAGTTAGGATATTCTTGTGCTCCCATACCTTGGTTGGCTCAATGTCTTGTAGTTGCTTCCACCATTCGTTCTCCAAACATTTCATCTGCCACTTCTGGAGAAGAGGTTTTAACTGTGGGGCAACTCCATGAAAATAGAATCGTCGAAACGACTTACGAAACTTCGCCCATATACGGGTTACTGGAGTCGTATCATCCGACGGCCACCCGATTAGGTGAATCTCCGGGTGCGAGTGGAAAGCGATTGTGCTGTCCAATAGGGCATGCCCATTGTCCTGATCATCCATGGTGCTGCTTATTATTTTCCACAGAATCCCATCCGATTGTTGTTTCGCTGTCACACACACCTCCTGCTGATTGTTGTATCCAGTAATGTTCCCTGTGGATGTTAGTTTCCAACTTAAGGCCTTGAGTGTCGCTGGTCCACTACATATCTGCAGGGGCGAAGACTCTCCTAAGAAGTGGCCTACCTGCACTCTAGGTGACGCAATTATCACCGCACAAAGCCACCGTCCTACTTTGGCCCGGGTGTGAGACTTCCCGTTGACTCCGATTACCTGCCACATAAACGTAGATTTAGTTAGTCTCTGAATATTAAATCTCGTATCGAAAGTTGAGGGATCCGATCATATTTCGTCACTGTCAATTCCAGTGCGCGTCCATCTCGAATCCATGGGTTCATGGCCCAGCTGTATGTTCCCCAAAAGGATGCGAAATGATTCGGCAACTCTGTGTGATATGGGTGTGCGTCTATGTCCAATTGAATAATGAACCTCTCTCCATGCGTGAGACTGATTCCTTTATTGTCGATCGATTCCTCCATTTTACTGATGACTTGGGGTAACACCATTAATGTGTAGGTTTTGATGCTCATCTGCTCTGAGTATCGTGGGCCCATCCATTCCATCACCTCTCGTCGTAAACTTCGCCCTGCACCGGTATCCACCGCCCCGCATGAGTTACACTCCTTATAGCCTTTGACAGGTGTTAGGCGTTCCCCTGATTGTGGTGGTGACCCGATGCCCGTTAGGCTAAGCCAGGCTGACTGATAGTGGTCCTTCGCTGCTAGAAGCCATTGACACGCAAGTTTTAGTCTCTGAATCCTTAATGCGACAGGAATCGAGATTAAGCCAACTCCCCCTGCTGCATGTGGCGTAAATAGTAGTGCTGGTGACATTTTGTGTCTTCCCTTTTCACTCGCTGTGGTTTTCCTCCACAAAAAATCCTTCTGAATGTGGTGTAGTCGCTCTCAGAAAATCTTCCTGAGACGCGAAACCCCACGGGGGTCCCAGACGACTGACTACCGGAGGGGGTACTCCGTCCATCCGAGTCATGATCCGATCCGGCTTCCGGCCGGCTGGATCGGTCGCTTCATCCGCTTGATCGCGACTGCTCGAATGTTGCATGTTGAAAGCTCACCTTGTGTACCCGTCAGTACTGGGTGGTTAGCTCTCCTGGTGGACCCTAGGGCGAAAAGTGTAAATCCGTCCAATAGGGAGATGAAGGTTAGGACTAGGGGTAGCTCCTGGGCGGAAATCGTCACCGGGGAGCTCATCTGGCAATACACTTGAACTTTGTATAGTGCCGGTCTGCTCAGCCCGCTTGTCCGACTCTCCTCGCCTCTTGTCAGGTCCGCCGACTTGATTTCCAGCCGGGCACCGCCCGGCCGCTTGCAGGTGTGTATGGCAGTCCCAGATTGCATCTTATTACTGACCGGTCTGGGCATCCAGCTTAGGGTGACATTTCAGCCAATCCGATGCGGGCATCCATCATCATTAGTCCGTTAACTTCTGGAGCACTTCACCACAGCCGCCCCTGAGCCTTGTCGCAGCCGCACAACGGTTGAGGCACGCGCTCATCACATTCCCCACACTTTGACTTTCACCGCCTCTATGTCTGAACGTGACAACGCCCCCATTGCTCCTGTGCCGGGTCACTCCCCGGCCAATACTCAGCCATCGGCCGTAGGACCGGATGCCCCTCCGGCCGGTCCAGAGCATCGCCCCGGGCAACCAGACCTGGCTGCTCTGCAAGCTCAAGTCGCTGCGCTGACTGCTCACGTAGCCAGCCTAGAGCAAGCAAACACCGAGTTGGCTGCGACCGCCCGGCTGGCTAGCCAGCAAGCAGATGAATCCCGGGTCCGGGAAGTTCTGGCTACTTTTCAATCTCGCGACCGAATTGGCCAACTGGAAAGTGAGAACGCCGACCTTCTCCAAACGAGAGATCGCCTCCAAAAACAGTCGGACTCACAGCGTGTCCTAAACCAGAAGGCCGTAGCTGCCTTGAAGCTCCAAAGTAAGTACCTTCCGCCTGTTCCGGTTCGCCTCCCCACTCACTCACTCCGTGTATGCTTTAGACCAAAACGTCATGAACCTCCGCGTCTTGATGATCGAGTCTTTTCAGACCGCGCGTGAGTTGACGACGCGCTACGACAGCTATATTAAACTCTCCAAACGATTGGAGGGTTCGCAGTTGAAACTGGGCAATTTGGAGTTTCGCCGGATCCGGCTTGCCAAAAAGCTGACAAAGTACCAGAAGGCGCTATATCAGTCGGCCGATGCATCGCCCGACCTTCAACGCCGAATCCGGGAGCTTGAGGCCGCATACGCTGAAACCCAATCGGGTGTGAGTGAAGCCCGGGAGGCGTTTACCCAACTTGCGGAGAAGCGTGCGAACTGCCTGTCCTCTCTCAAGGAAGATCGGGCCCGTCTAGCTGCTTCGGCGTCCAGGGTGAGAGGTCTCATGAAGGGTCCTGCCCCCATCCGGGAGGCTATCCGGCATATCCTTGACTTAGCTTGTCCGCGGGACCCTGGTCAAGCCGCTCCCGCCACGCCCCTTCTCCCGTCAGCCGTTGATTCCGCCGCGGCCGTCCAGACATCTAACGCGGGAGCTTCCGCCCCCGGATCAGCGACCGGTGATACGGGAAAAGTTTCTCGCCTACGGATTTGGAATACTTCTCAAGACCCTAACCCGCCGCCAGCGCCAGTCAGCGAGCAGGCGGCTTCTCTCTTGTCCACTGAAGATCCGCCTGGGCACAAAGGCAAACGTCGGTCCAGTCGGGTTGCGTCGCTCCACGGCCCCGTGGCAGCCAAACGGCCCAAACGGTCCGCCGCGCCAGTGAGCGCGGCCCTAGTCCATGGAGACTGCGGGCCGAGTCCTAGCCCCACTTCGATCTCGGCTCCACCGGCTTCGGGAAAGTCCTCCCGTCGTCCTCGCGCTGCCAGATCTTCGTCGAAGGCTCCGACTGCTCCGGCTCTCCTTAGCGTCTCCCCTCATGATCCCCGAGGTCCGTCCACCGCCTCTCCTGATGGAGAAGAAGCGTCTGGCCTATCGGAGCTGGATTCTGACGAGGCCACCACTGAGGACCTCGAGGAATTGCCTTCCCCGGACCCCTTCGCCTTCGACGAGAACGAGTCCAAGGAATCCTCAGAGGAGTCTCCTCCGTTGTGGATTCCCCGCCGGAAGGTCATGACGGCCCTCGAACTGGCCGCGGCTGTCCCTTGGTCCAAGGCGCAGTTGGAAGGCCTACGTATCCAAGACCTCACTGGTGCCCTTGTCACCAAGTCGTTGACTCGTCCGCCGTTGTGGATATTCCCGCCGGCCCTCGCTGTGCCCAAGGCCGAGGACTGGAATGCCAAGCTAGTGGCGATCGGGCCGCTGAACGCAATTTTGTCCCAGAAACCTTGGGCCATACTGGCGACAGAGATGCCGGACATCGGCCTGCCCCATGCCGGCTGGTTCGCGGAATTGCGGAAAGTCTGCAAGGAGTACCTCTCCCGGCATGGACAATCCATCTGGGAGTCGACTCATCACCTTTGCATTTCCGTTGCCGCCGGGCGCGAATCTCCCGGGCTAGCCAAGTACCGGACCGACCGCAAGAACCGTCGCAACCGCGCGACTGAGGGCTGGACTAAACTCTGCAACTTCGTGGTCGATGGAATCCAGCGCGGCCACTGCGACTTGGATATTTTTCTCCACCCTATCATGCTACATCTGGCCAACCGCCGGGTGGAGAAGAGCGGGATCTCGGCCGAAGGCGGGACTTGGTATCCGGGGTTGGGTAAGTGTCAGGTTGCCACCCTCCAAGCTTCGCTCGATGCGCTCGACCAACAAGATCCGTGGCGCAACCAGTTTCGGCAGGATCCCGATCGTCACCCTGGCCTCCGCGTGCCCCGACTCCGGAACAAGTTTTGCTGAGCTTCGCCAAGGGTGACTCACGAGGCTAGCCTTGCATACCCTTATCTTCTTCATTCGTTACTGGCTGTTAACCTCGATAATACACTTTTCTTTCCATTTTTTACGTAAGTAACCGCTTGCTCGTCTTCCTCGTCTGACTTCTCCCATCCGGCACCATACTGAATCGAAGACAACTCCGGAAAACCATTCCATCCGGCACCATACTGATTCGAAGATAACTCCGAAAACCACTCCATCCGGCACTATACTGATTCGAAGATAACTCCGAAACCCACTCCATCCGGCACCATACTGATTCGAAGATAACTTCGAAAAAAGCCGATCGGACCCGACTAGCTCCATCCACCGATTACTCGGCTGAGTGGTGTTAGCTGGTCCGGCCGTGCCTGTTGCCCTGGGGCCGGGCGGACTAGTTCTCTGTCCCACCTTCTTCGTGGGTTTGCATGACCCCGAAGCGATTCCGGCTCGCCCGCCGGCGATCGAACTCTCTCATTAAAGCTCCGCAATTTAAATCTAGTTCGTCCACCCACGACTGCTCCTCGCAATTTTTCCACTGCACGAGAAACTCCCTGTGGATCCGCCCAAACCGGGTTTTCCGTCCGTTCCGGACGTCCAAAATTCCTTCTACCTCGTACTCATCCGGGTCTAACGGCTTGTCCCAACTGTCCTCCGGCAGCAGAGCTTCATCGAAATCCAACCGGTCGCTTTCCCCCGTAAGGCGTATATTCGGGCGGTCCGGGAAATGCTTAACCAACTTCAACTTGGAAACGTGTACTATCGGGAAAACGCTGTATTCCGTACCGGCCGTGACCAGCTTAACTGCATGATCCCCGACCAGTTCTGCCACTCGGGAGGGGCCATGCCACATATGCGCCAGCTTCCGTGCATAGCCCTCCTTGACCCGATCGAGATACAGCCACACCCGGGAGCCGGGCTCGATGCCGTGTTTCCCGGCGCGGTCGTTGTTTTGGTCGGCACGGTCCTTGATTGCTTGTCGGAGACGTTCGTTCACTTGTTCCCTAGCCAGTGAGTAATGGCGTTGCACTCCCATCCTCCAGCGGCGGGCGTCTCTGTCCCGGCTTCTGGTGCCCCCTATTGGTATGGAAAACTCGAAATACGTCTGCCATAAATCCGGGCTCCCTATCGTGCCGGATGACCTCGCTCGCCCCGAAACGCTTGAACACACATTCTTCGTAACTTTGCGCAACCTGTTGGGCGGTACGGGTGGAACTAGCCTTTGCTATAACCAGCCCGGTAAACAAATCCGTCCAGATCAGCAGCTCTGTATACCCATTTCGAGATTTGGGTAAGGACGGGATATGGTCCATCGCAATGACTTGAAAAGGATAGGTGGCCTGTATATTTCCAGGCGACCGCCCTCTAATGGTCGGCCGGCCTTTTCCGGTTTCACAATCTGGACAGCTCCCCACGTAGGCCTGAACGCTACGGTAAAGCCCTCGCCAGTGGAAATGTGTCTTAACCTTGTGATATGTCCGGCCGATGCCCTGATGTCCCCCCTCCAAGCTCACATGGTAGTGATGGAGAATATCCGGCTGTAGAGTAGCGGGTACGACTAGCCGAGCGGATCTATCTCTCTCGATCTCCGGCTGGTCGGCGTCTCGGTAGAAGAACAGTAGCCCGTTTTCGTCCACTTCATAATCCGGGGCCAACTTGAAACATTCTTTAGCTTGCTCAGCGGTCAGTTTATTCACGTCTCCGTTAAGGTACGCCTTGAGATCCACTATCCACGCTTCCTCGTTCTGCGCTTGGAGAATCCGCTCTGCTCGCAACTGTTGAACTATCCCCTCGGTCATTGTTTCTGGGGATAATGGGCCATCGGCTGAAGAACGACGCTTCTGCGATCGGGTAACAGCGTTCACCCGGATTATCTCCTCCGTGTTGGCCGGATGGATGATCTCGGGCAGCCGGTTGATCTCCGTCAGGTCTGATAACAGAGCCGGATCGGAAACCGTTACCCCTACGTTGTCGCGCATGGCCAGCGTAGCCAAGTGATCCGCGCTCTTATTCCAGTCTCGTTTGACGTGCAGCAATTCGTGCTCCGGCCATCTCCGCAAGGCGGACATAACCCGATCATTTAACAGTCTCAGCCGCGGCGCCTTGCAATCTATCTCTCCGGTGATTTGCCGGATCACTAGGTTGGAATCACCGCATATGATGATCCGCCCCTGTGTCCGGCCAGCCAACAGATCTAGGGAAAGCAGCAGTCCTCTATACTCCGCTTCGTTCACCGTGATGCCAGGCGTGAAATCCGAGGCGGCCGCGATCGCTTTCCATTCGGGCAGCTTCCACAAAATGGCACTATAGGCCCCGACCCCTTTCTTTACACTCGCCGACCCATCGAAACTCAAAACCATTAGTTCCTCCGTGGGTCCCACTGTTGGCGGCGGCAATACGATAGTTTGTCGAGGCTGCTTCCGAGGTGCGATCGCTATCAGTGCTTCCTCCACTTCCGCCCTGGGAGTAATGCTGGCAGCCACTGTGCCCAGTATTTCCTCTTCCCCTTAGTACACTTAATCACTTCGAGGAACCACTGAGACAGCAGAGCCACCCATCTCCCCAGCCGGCCGTCAATCCCATTCGCCATGATAGGGTCGACCGTCTGGATAGTACTTTGATAGGCCGAGACACCAGCATTGTATAACACACATCTAAGATCCGTAATAGAGCCAGAACTTCCTTATCCACCAACCCATAATTAACTTCATTAACTTTCAGGGTCCGGCTGGTGAAAGTCACGGGGCAGTACACTCCATCATGATCTTGCACGAGAGCGGCCGAGATGGCCCACTTGTTAGCGTAGATGATGACCACCGGAGTCTTATTAACATCGAAATGTTTCAGGACCGGTGTGGTCGCCATCTTCGCCTTTAGCATACCAAAAGCCACCATCGCTCGGGTCATATGATCGTCCGGGCCGGCCGCGCCGGGGTCCGGCGGCCGGTCGCTTGTCTGGGCAGACAAGGGCGCTTCCCCATTGGCTGAAATAACCGAAAAGGGCGCTTCCTCATTGGATGAAATAACCAAAAAGGGCGCTTCCTCATTGGCTGAAATTGCCGGCCCGCTTGCGTCTCCGCTTGCCTATCCTGCTCTCTCAGCTTATGGTAATCCACCTCCCGCAACTCATACAAGACCGCCGCATAGACTGCAAAATCCTCGATGAACCGACTGTAATAATTCAGGCTGCCCAAAAAGGATTGCATAGCCTTTAGGGATCGCGGGAAAGGCAGATTACTCAAGGACTCCAAATCCTTCGGATTAGCCTCCAATCCGGCAATCGAAACCTGATGACCCAGATAGGTCACATTAGTCTTTCCCCAGAAACTCTTAACCACACTAATCGAAAGATTCCACTTTTCACACGTAATCATCAACTTCTCCACTTTGTCACACAGTAAATCCCAGGTAGTTGCAGTAACGAGAATGTCATCAATGTAAGACCGCCACCCCAAAACTGAAGGTTTTGGGTCGGGGTCCGGGTCACCTTCGGCGAACACATCCCCGACCAGAGCCGAATCTTGATCCGCCTTGATCTTGAAGTGTCCGTACAGCGCGTTATCTATCAACCGTTGATAAATCTGCGGGGCATTCTTCAGACCGAACGGCATCCGGTTCCACTCAAACAACCCGAAAGGCGTCACGAACGCAGAGATCTCCCGTGCACGATCGGTCATAGAGACCACCCAGAATCCACTGGCCATGTCCAATGAGCAGTACCACAAAACTTTATCCAAGTCCTCCAGCAGGTCGTTTATCAGCGGCATCGGATAAACCATCAGCTTAGTCAGCCGGTTCACCTGCCGGTAATCGATGCACAACCTTATATCCACCCCATTCTTCTTAATAAAAATTACCATGGCGAGGTGGACGGCTGAATTATCTTGGTGGCCAGCAAACCCTTGATAAGCTCTGACAGCTTTTCCCGATATTGGGGGGCGACTCTTCGGCATCTCTGTGCTACCGGCTTGGCGCCTCCCACATCAATATCACATACCGCCCCATGGGCGGCCGGAGGAAGTGCGTTCCCTGGTCCGATCAACAGATGTCGTCTTTTCCATATAATATCCTTCAATCTGCTGATCTCCTCCGGGGTGTTCACATCCGGATCTCCCACTTGTAGATCGTCGATAGTGACCGCTGGGGGGCAGGGGGTACGGTAGCACCGCCATCTGCTCTTCCATGCCTTCAACGTATAGCTCGCCCCCTTCATGAATGCAGACTTGATCGGTTTCGGCTGCTTCGGGATCTTGGTCGGCCGCCTGGGCCGATCCGCCTTCGGCTATTTCCGAATTCTGCTCGGCCGGCTGGGCCGATCCGCCTTCGGTTATTTCCGAATTCTGCTCGGCCGGCTTGGCCGATCCGCTTTCACTTCGGTCGTCACAACTGTCATCAGGGCTGACCGCATATGCAACTCTGCTTGGTCCTTTCTCCCGACTCTGTCGTTCGTCCGTCTCCCTCTGAGTGGGCAAAACCAGTTCCGCGATCGGGGCGTAGCTTCGATCAATACATTCGGCCGGATCCGGCGACGGCCGGCTCCGCGTCAATATTTTAGAAGGGGTCCGGTACTCGGGTTTATCCACCATCGGAGTCTGGTCCTCTTCTAATTCTTCCTCTTCGCTGACCAGATCGGTGGTTGCCTGAAAAGCCAGGTTTTGCCACTCGATATAGCGTCTTGAGCCAATAGTGACATAGCCCGGCCGGCGGGGCACTTTATCCTCGGCCAGCCACATTCCAATGATCACATCTTCATGCAAGGTGAGGGGCTTTTCAGAGATGTTGGTCACACTTATGAAGTTGAGATGACCACCCCCTTTAACGAACGATGGTACCCAGCACTCGCCCCTTGTCAGCCATAACTTACTCCGCCGGTCGTGTGGTCGTAGCATTACTTCCACCGCCTTTCCCACTGGCACCGTTACAAACTGACCTAGCTTGAGGAACTGGACGTGGGCGCCATATAAGGGCCGCCGGCCGGCCAGCTGGATCTGTACCTCGTCCGGCAACGTCAATGTTCCATGCGATAAGTCCAGCCGTATGCCGGCCGGGACCATAAAGGCCATGCCCAAAATTGCATCCTGCCCGGCCAGCTTGCCTACCCAGGCGGTGAAATAGTATACCAACGACCCAGCTAACGTAATCTTGACTCTTGTCCTTCCTTGGGTCATGTATGAGCTTTCTCCAATGCCGATACATTCCTGCCGCTTCGTCTCGTCTATCTCACACCCCACCTTACGAGCAAAGGTGGTGTCCACGATAGACACTTCTGCGCCAGAGTCGAACGGCATGGTAGCTTTCTGGTTATTGATTTTTCCATCCGCCTTGGCCTGCTTGAACCATTTATCCGGCGAGTGATACTTCCAATAACCTCGCGACTCGCCAGGTAACAAGTTCAATTCCATTCGCACTTCAGACCGGGAATACTCATCCGTCCGTATACTGCTCACCAGGAAGGGGTCAGCCGTACCGGCCGGGGACCGGGTGACGTAATCGTCAAACTTACATGTATTGTCGGTTATCCTTTGCTTTGCTTCTTGATTATCCTCTTTACCGACATATGCATAGATACTAACACTAGACCGCTCGGCTCGAACCAGATTCCAACCTGGCGAGCGATCTAGTTTAACATCTTTTCCGCTCCGGGCGGCAACATTCCAGCATGCTTGGTCGGGACGTACCACTTCTTCAACAGGTTGTAGAATTCTTCAATTGGGCACAGTCCCGCCTCATGCACCTCCCCGCAAGCCTTACACGTGAACAGACAGTGTTCCGCCGGGTGTCCCTTCCTCTCGCACTTCTTGCACGTCAGCCGCTTCCAGCAGCTCCGGTCGTCATGCTTGATGGATCCACAGTGGGTGCACTTGCGCCTAGGGTAATCCTGGTCAGCTCGAGCCGGAAAACTCTTCGACTGACCGGAACCGGCTGGCAGCCTGGACGGCTGACTGGCTTCTGCCGAGAAAAGGTACCGATACTGTTCCTCCTCAGACTTGCCCCCAGATCGCTGATACTCCTCTTCCGAGCTGGTCGCGTCTGACTCTCGGGCGACCATGCGGACGGCTCGGGCCGTCCTGGTAGATAGCGGCCGGCCTCCTTGATCCGCGTTAAATCGGGACTTGAAACGGCCGGTTCCGACTTCCGCCTTGGGGCCTCGCTTCTTCGCCCTTAGGTACGTGCGCAACGTCAATTCCAGCTCCGTCGTATTCTTCAACCGCAGTAACGCCAGCTGGTCTGCCAGCTCCCGATCGTCCAACGTGCTGATGAAATGTTCCACGTGTTCACGAGCGGCTTCCGACCGGCTGGCGTCTTCCTTGACGGGGATATCCGCTCTCATGCCAGCGACATTTAAGCGATGGAGATACTCCAGGGGGGTCTCATCCGCTCGCTTCTTGGTGTGGAAATATTGTCGCGCCGCTGACATTCCAGCTCCGCAGTACTGTCCTTCGAACGCACCGGCCAATTCCCTCCAGTTTCCTCGGGTTTCCCGGCTGAGCTGTTGGATCCAGTTTTTTGCTGGGCCCTTCATCAAATCCCCGAAGATCAGGCATTTCTCATAGTCCGACGTCCGGTCTCTGAGAAATGCCGACTTCGTCTTGCTCAACCATCCTCGGGCCTGGTCCTCGTCCGTGTCGCGTCCGGTGAAGTCTTTCAGCTCGGACGTGGCCGACATTCGCACCCTCGTGATTGCTCCCGAATCCGCGTCAAACGCTTGGGCCGAGGCCATATGGGCTCGGCGGGCCATCCCCAGATCCAAGTCATCCGGATCGTAATGGTACTTGGCCGACTTGACGGATTCCATATCCACGTCGCTGAGAGACAGCTTCCTGTTCGTTGGCCGACGTCCGGTCCGGCGACCTGTCTGGCGGCTCGGCGGGGCGGCATGGGGTTCACTTTGCTTGGACTGCACCGACTCCATGTCTTCATCACTCGGCTCCCTCGCATAGTACTGGACTGGTCCGGGGGCCTGTGTTCCACGACGAGCTGGCTGGTCCGGTGACTTCGGACTGCCGCGGCTGGCGCTCAGCCTACGTTGCTCTTCCAAATATCGCTCCATCATCGCCGAAAACATGTTTTGCAGGTGATCCGGCACCTGAGGAGCGACTTGAGGGGCGACTTGAGGGGCGGCTGGGCTGCCAGATTGACATTCCTTCTTAATCCGCCCATCCGCGTCTTCGTCTTCCTCCTTCGGTTCTGGATCCGCCGTCGCTGTCCGCCAGGCCTGTACGCTGTACTGGCCGGCGTTCTTTCGCTCGGGCGTACCCGGATCCTCACGTTCTCCAAGTCTCATGGCTGTCGCCACACGCGCTGCTCCCCTTGGGCCAAGCGTCATGCGGGTGATACCCACCGATGAATCAGATGAGTCCGCTTCCGAAGGGGCAGACTCGTACTGCGAAGAGCCTGAGTGTATACCGGCCGGTTTGCTTGTCGCCGGCGGCGTGGACGGCGCCACTCCAGTCGTAGCTGTCATCTTTTTCGACGGCGGCGAGCAACCCACTAGCGGTACCAAGCGGTCGTACAGGGCGCTGGACGCCTCCTTCAACTTGTCCATCTTCAGATCAAACAACTCGTTCGGATCAAACACACCGGTGTTAATGCCGGCTTGTTTGAGTTGGTCGAATAGTCCTCTAATAAGGGACACGTGGCCGTCTGAGAGAGTTGGGGGAGAGACGGGACCTTTCAATCCGCCTATGATCTTCGGCCGTGTTATTTTCAGCACCTTATCCGTCCGCAAGAATTGCCCCAACTCGTGAAGATGGAAAGCACGCTCCAAGTCTATATCCGTCGATAGGCCGTCCTGCTTCTCTTCTTCCTCTTCGAAACGCGGTTTGTCTTTGTGAGTCGGATAACCCAATTCCTGCCAATCCGGTTTCTTTAGGGGTAGGTGGGCCAGATCGCGACTTGGTCCCGATCCGGCCGGCTTCCCACTCCGGTCGTATCCGACTTCCGCTTTTTCTTCCTTGATTTTTTTCTTTTATATCCATAATATGCATTTGTTCGTTAGGATCATGGTCGGAACCATGATCCTTCCTCGGACTATGGCGACTTGCACCATAGTCCGATCCGGCTCCATCCGTGTAGCGGCCGGCACTGCAGTAAGTAGTACCGTAATCCGCCCCCGGCGGAGCCTCTAGGGGAGTAACTTCTTCTTTAATGTCAACCTCGAACTCCCCCAATCCGAGGCGACCATCGCATCCTTCCATCTTCAGCAGCATTGGGGGCGATATGCCTTCCCCCAATGCACCCGACACAACATCGTCAACAAATTTGACAGGTTTAGGTCTTTCGCCCGCTAGGGACTCGCGGTGATATCCAGGGTCACCAAGAGATCCGGGCACGCGCACCATTGTGGTGTAGTCGCTCTCAGAAAATCTTCCTGAGACGCGAACACCCACGGGGGTCCCAGACGACTGACTACCGGAGGGGGTACTCCGTCCATCCGAGTCATGATCCGATCCGGCTTGAGGCCGGCTGGATCGGTCGCTTCCATCCGCTTGATCGCGACTGCTCGAATGTTGCATGTTGAAAGCTCACCTTGTGTACCCGTCAGTACTGGGTGGTTAGCTTTCCTGGTGGACCCTAGGGCGAAAAGTGTAAATCCGTCCATAGGGAGATGAGGTGTAGGACTAGGGGTAGCTCCTGGGCGGAAATCGTCACCGGGGAGCTCGTCTGGCAATAAACTTGAACTTTGTATAGTGCCGGCTGGGCCGAGAATAGTCGATCGGCCAGCTAAACCAATAAGACACTTGAAGTTTGTATAGTGCCGGCTGGACCGAGAATAATCGATCGGCCAGCTAAACCAATAACAATGAAGGGCGAATCCAAATGTGTATATGAGGCAGATACAACTCCACACTCTTCCACAGAAGGCCAAAATGTCACCACTTCCCAATACTTAATACCGTGTTCAAAACACGGGCGACTTGAGGTGAGTATACGAAGTCGCCGCGACTCCCGGTCAGGGGACTTCCGGTGGGTTAACTTAACCTTCCCCGGGCAAACCAATAACAGCAAGAGGGGACCTTGTTAGCCCTCTGCCGTGAACCAATAAAAGCGACTTGTGTCTAAGAAAGCGAAACGTATACTGATTTATCCTATGTCCAATACTCCCTTTGTGTAACCTACCTCAAATAACACGGCTGACCAGTCATGTACCTTACCCAACGCAACCCGGCTAACTCCGACTTTGTGTACCGGTCCGGCCGGTACACCAACCCCAAATGGTACCGACCCGGCCGGTACACCGAACCCATATGGTACCAGTCCGAATGGTACATTGTACCCGGCCGGCTCGGCCGGATAGCCACCCATCCGCGCCTCTCGGCCGCTGACGCTAGCAATCCCTTGGCAGCCTCTCCTACGATCCAGGTGCCTACTCCTTCCACTAGAACAATCCTCTTCTTTCAGGCTCCCTTCACTCCATCCTTACGAACAGTCCGCCATCTTGGCCGTCAAACATCCATAGTCCTTCCGTCTGCTCAGCCCGCTTGTCCGACTATCCTCGCCCCTTGTCAGGTCCGCCGACTTGATTTCCAGCCGGGCACCGCCCGGCCGCTTGCAGGTGTGCCTGGCAGTCCCAGATTGCATCTTATTACTGACCGGTCTGGGCATCCGGCTTAGGGTGACATTTCAGCCAATCCGATGCGGGCATCCATCATCATTAGTCCGTTAACTTCTGGAGCACTTCACCACATGAATATTGACAACTTCTTGTAAGATCTCCGCCGGTGGATCGAAGATCCTAGCTGTGAACAGTAATGATGGGATGGCAATCACATTAAATAGTTGTACACGATCCATGAATGATGTCCCACATTGTGTTGCTGTCGCAAGTCTACGTTTGATACACCTTACTCTTAGAGCCCAATTGATCGATTGTAATTCTCCCCATCCAAATTGATACCCTAAGTATCGAACAGTGTTACCTTCCGGTAAAACCGGTAAACCGTACCACCTTTTTGGTACATACTAGGAATTAAGAAAAACAAACTGACTTTTGGTTGGTTGAATTTTTAATCCTGAAAGATCGCCAAACCTGCTAACCACTTTCAATACTTCTGGTATCTGATCCGCATGCTGTAGAAACACAGTAGAATTATCCACAAACGCGGAGAATCGATGGTAAACATTTAAATCATTCTTCAGAGGTTGAACGCCTACCAAGCCAGGATTATCGTTCAAAGCTAACGCCAGAGGCTCAATCGCAAGGATGAACAACAGGGGGGCTAATGGGCACCCCTGTCTGATGCCTGAGGTAACCGAAATTGGATTTGCAAGTTGATTATTCACGAGAAATTCCGCTGTTGTTCCCGCGTGTAAGCGGTCCATCAGATCAACAAATTCTGCTGAAAATCCAAACATTGCTAGTACTGCGAGAAGGTAACTTCTGTCTACTGTGTCGTAGGCCTTGCTGAAGTCGAGGAATAACACTCCTGCGCTTTGTGCCGCTGATACCTTCGTTTTTTCTCGGTATGCTTCAAACGTAGCCTTCATTAGTATTACCGCTTTGTCCATCCTTCTCCCGAGAACGAAGCCCTGTTGGGTCTCTCCAATTAAATTTCCCAAAAATCGCTGAAGCCGACGTGCCAGTATCTTAGCAAACAATTTATAACTTGTTGTTAATAAGGAAATGGGTCGGTAGTCTAATGCATTACTTGAGTCTCCCTTCTTTCGTAAGGGTATGACCACGGCTTTTAAGAAGGACACCGGTGGTTGTCCCCCCATCAGAATGTCGTTAAATGTCTGCGTTAATGGCTCCACTAATATGGACGAAAAATCCTTATAAAAATCATTCCCAATGCCGTCCTGTCCGGCTGCCTTTCTTCTGTCGATACTTTTGATCGCCCATTCTACGTCATCAATAGTAATCTCTTCAAGTAAAGCTTGATTTTGTGATTCAGTCACTTTCCTGGCTGTAGGTATCGTCGTAAATCGTTGTACTTCTCTCCACATGTCGTGTCCTGTGACTTCGCTGTGACTGTGGCTTAAGATTCCTGACCATGTCGACGCGAAACGGTCTGGAATTGACAAATTTGCTGCGAAAGGTGGTCCAGATATTGCGTGTATTTGAGATACTGTCTGATCTCGTTCCCAGACAGATGCTCTCTTAAACAACCATCGCACATCTGATGTTGAACGGTGCAGTCGCGCACCCCTTCGTATTGACTTTTCTTGGTGCAGTGATTCCGCTATAGCTGATACCATATTTTTTCTCGTAATCGCCGTTTCACTGATAGTCCGTTTCAGGTGATGCACTCGTTTCCGCCGCTTCCGGGCCACTGTTCGCCGCACCTTGAAAACAACTTCCTTACACCAGTCTATTATTCTGTCCCAGTTTAAATCTTTATTCCGGTTCCATTGTTTTCCTTGTAACTGTTCCATTATCATCGTCTTAACTTTATCGACATGTGACCCTGGGAACGGATACGAAAATTTGCGAGCCGGGGACAGAATTCTGGATACGCTTGGGTCCTTGAGAACTAAACCTACTTGATTGTGATCCGAGAATACTGGTGGAGGATCGACCTCCACCCAGACTACCCAATTAATCCATCTGCCGGAGACATAAAATCTGTCTAGCCGGCTGGCTTGTGGCCCTCTCCAATATGTAAAGTGCTCGTGGGGTTCGATAGTCAATTCTTCCAACGGTGACATCATTAAATGCCGGGCATCTTCCAATTTCCATTCAGTTACCACCCGACGAAGAGCTTTGCTCTCTGGCCGCGTCGATCTGATACCCCCGTAGCGGTCTAAAGCTGGGGAATCGACACAGTTAAAATCTCCGCCGACCAAACAATGCCGTGGATATCGGATGAAAATTTGTCGCAACGAATTGTAAAACGATTCACGTCCTTTGGCATCTCCAGATGGCCCGTAAACATTCAAAATCATACTTTCCTTCCACTTTAGAACTATTAATCGTTGTGACCAATGCTCTTTCTTCCACGGTATTATATGCGGGGCAATCGCAGGATAGCTACTCCTCCCTGCTTTTTAGGAAAAATGCTCCAGTACGACAGCGATTTATATTGATCCACCTTTCCCCACAACAGGGCCCATTGTTTTACCATTTCATTACCATCCGACAAAGAATCCACATGAGTTTCTTGTAGGAAAATCATATCAGCTGATTTGGTCGTGTATCCACGTCTCCAGGTCGACATCCAGGATACTATGTCTTTTTGAACGAAACCTCTGACATTCTGACTGATAATCAAATTTGTGTTTGCCTTATTGAATCCATATTTTTCTTTCGCATCAGCTCCAAATTCCATGTCTTTGAGCATTCGATAATTCACATATGGCTCCAATTTGTTTAATGCGAAATACGTATGGTTACTTATATCCACTGTTTCGGTGCCCTTAATGACGATCTGGACTCTCTTGGTCCAGGTGTGAATTTTTGTTATTTTTGGCCAGTTGTAACAGAGTTGGGGCGTGGCAAAATTCGAATAATTCCCGCCAAGCTTCAGGTGCCCCTTTCTCGATTAATTGAAGCCTTTCTGCGTAGTCTTGCCTTTGGTTTACCACGCGTAGATGTCTTTGCAACAAGCACATTATCGTGTCATTGGGATGATAGTCATCCCCAACTAAGGCTGCTATTTGTTCTGCGAACACGTGCGAACAAATTAACATCCCTGCTAAATGGATAACCTGTCGCGGCGCTAACAATTTCAATATCACATTGCCTCAATATTGTAGCTTTCGTAATCTGGTCCATTCCTGTGTACTGTTGATTATTGCAGTGCGTTGGGCGGATCCAATCATAACCATAAACCTGTGTTCCCATTCCGAAAACCACTGACCAGTAATATCTGCTAGTCCTTCCCTTTTACCGGATTCGATAACGTCGAGCCAGCATTGTTCCCTCCAGTGTTTTGTTAATCCCACTAATACACTTGGGTGCACGCTGTCAAGGATAAAATGTGAACCCGGTACATCTTTAATTAGATGTAATAACCGGTTTGACTCGTGATGGGCTGCTTTCACCCATAGGGTCTTGGTCGAACTAACTAACGGGAACGGAATTCCAGTTTGCTCCTCCCAGTGTGGCAGTAATTCGTGCCACACTATTTTAAATTCATCAAGAGAAATTCGTTCCGGTACATCGGTTCCTGCACTTTTCTCAAAGTCATCAACCAGTTCTCGAGCGACTGGTACCACCTCCATAGGTTCTGCCTTCGTTTCTTCTCCATCTCGTCGACAAATCCGTTTTTGTGACTGATTTTTATCCTGGTCAGACATCGCTGACTCTTGTGAACTAGGCGACATATCTGATTCTTTGTGCTCTGACCCTGACGGAGATCCATCCGAGATGAGCAAGCAATCCGATTCCGATTGGTTGTCTAACCATACTTTCCCATACCATTGGTTCAAAATAGGTGCCGAAATTTGGTACTTTTGCATAAAGTATTTCTGAATATTTGGATCCGCAATGTTGACTTTCATCAGCTCTTCTTGCTTAGGTAAGGATAGTTTACTTACCGTATCCGCCAAGAAGTGTAACAACTCACACATGCGTGGATCTTTCGTCATTATTATATCTGTGATTTCACATTTTAAGCCGTGATGGATAGTAGGCCCTTCCAACCGAGCAATCAAGTCCTCAAAATTTCCTTCCCATTGATCTGGGTCCCAGGGCGACTGATTACCATAACTGGTTAGTGAACCTTCACTCCTTGTTGTCAGCTCCGAAGAACTTCCACACTCTACTTCATCTGATGCGAGACCGTTATTTCCAGGCACTCTATCATCGTCGTAGTCTTCCTCGTCACTACTTTCTTCCATATTTACATCGTCTGTATCCGGTTCCCGGTGGCCCAATAATATCGCCGAATAGTGTTGACCTCCATAACGTAATATTATCGGTAATTTCTCGTTGTCTTCGGCTCTCTCATCTTGCAAATAATTCCTCATTTTGTTGTAAAAATCTACAATGTTCATGGGGTATTCTCCACTTGTTTGATAGCTCTTTCCTCTCATTGTTCTAGTTTCCGGCGTGTAAAAATTCACTCCAGGTGACTTGAATCCCGGCGGATGGCTAATTACGTAAATATCTCGCTGAAGCACCGTACTTAGGGTCAATAATGTGTCATT
>MIQA02024044.1:0-44339 GCA_001887855.2 Sclerospora graminicola
GATTTATTGTGTGACAAAGTGGAGAAACTGATGGTTACGTGTGAAAAGTGGAATCTTTCGATTAGCGTGGTTAAGAGTTTCTGGGGAAAGACTAAGGTAACCTATCTGGGTCATCAAGTGTCGATTGCCGGATTGGAGGCTAACCCGAAGGATTTGGAGTCCTTGAGTAATCTGCCTTTCCCGCGATCCCTAAAGGCTATGCAATCCTTTTTGGGGAGCCTGAATTATTACAGTCGGTTCATCGAAGATTTTGCAGTCTATGCGGCGGTCTTGTATGAGTTGCGGGAGGTGGATTACCATAAGCTGAGAGAGCAGGATAGGCAAGCGGAGACGCAAGCCGGGCCGGCAATTTCAGCCAATGAGGAAGCGCCCTTCTCGAGTATTTCAGCCAATGGGGAAGCGCCCTTTTCGGTTATTTCAGCGAATGAGGAAGCGCCCTTTTCGGTTATTTCAGCCAATGGGGAAGTGCCCTTCTCGAGTATTTCAGCCAATGGGGAAGCGCCCTTATCTGCCCAGGCAAGCGACCGATCGCCGGACCCCGGCGCGGCCGGCCCGGACGACCACATGACCCGAGCGATGGTGGCTTTCGGCATGCTAAAGGCGAAGATGGCGACCACACCGGTCCTGAAGCATTTCGATGTTAATAAGACTCCGGTGGTCATCATCTACGCTAACAAGTGGGCCATCTCGGCCGCTCTCGTGCAAGATCATGATGGAGTGTACTGTCCCGTGACCTTCACCAGCCGGACCCTGAAAGCTAATGAAGTTAATTACGGATTGGTGGATAAAGAAGTTCTGGCTCTATTACGGATCTTAGATGTGTGTTATACGATGCTGGTGTCTCGGCCTATCAAAGTACTCTCCAGACGGTCGACCCTATCATGGCTCTTGACAGCGAACGGGATTGACGGTCGGCTGGGGAGATGGGCGGCTCTGTTGTCTCAGTGGTCCCTCGAAGTTATTAAGTGTACTAAAGGGGAAGAGGAAATACTGGGCACACTGGCTGCCAGCATTACCCCCAGGGCAGAAGTGGAGGAAGCACTAATAGCGATCGCACCTCGGAAGCAGCCTCGACAAACTATCGTATTGCCGCCGCCAACAGTGGGACCCACGGAGGAACTAATGGTGTTGAGTTTCGATGGGTCGGCGAGTGTAAAGAAAGGGGTCGGGGCCTATAGTGCCATTTTGTGGAAGCTGCCCGAATGGAAGGCGATCGCGGCCGCCTCGGATTTCACGCCTGGCATCACGGTGAACGAAGCGGAGTATAGAGGATTGCTGCTTTCTCTAGATCTGCTGGCTGGCCGGACACAGGGGAGGATCATCATATGCGGTGATTCCAACCTAGTGATCCGGCAAATCACCGGAGAGATAGATTGCAAGGCGCCACGGCTGAGACTGCTAAATGATCGAGTTATGTCCGCCCTGCGGAGATGGCCGGAACACGAATTGCTGCATGTCAAACGAGACTGGAATAAGAGCGCGGATCACTTGGCTACGCTGGCCATGCGCGACAACGTGGGGGTAACGGTTTCCGATCCGGCTCTGTTATCAGACCTGACGGAGATCAACCGGTTGCCCGAAATCATCCATCCAGCCAACACGGAGGAGACAATCCGGGTGAACGCCGTTACCCGATCGCAGAAGCGTCGTTCTTCGGCCGATGGCCCATTATCCCCAGAAACAATGACCGAGGGGATAGTTCAACAGTTGCGAGCAGAGCGGATTCTCCAAGCGCAGAACGAGGAAGCGTGGATAGTGGATCTCAAGGCGTACCTTAACGGAGAAGTGAATAAACTGACCGCCGAACAAGCTAAGGAATGTTTCAAGTTGGCCCCGGATTACGAAGTGGACGAAAACGGGCTACTGTTCTTCTACCGAGACGCCGACCAGCCGGAGACCGAGAGAGATAGATCAGCTCGGCTAGTCATACCCGCTACTCTACAACCGGATATTCTCCATCACTACCATGTGAGCTTGGAGGGGGGGCATCAGGGCATCGGCCGGACATATCACAAGGTCAAGACACATTTCCACTGGCGAGGGCTTTACCGTAGCGTTCAGGCCTACGTGGGGAGCTGTCCAGATTGCGAAACCGGGAAAGGCCGGCCGACCATCAGAGGGCGGTCGCCTGGAAATATACAGGCCACTTATCCTTTTCAAGTTATCGCGATGGACCATATCCCGTCCTTACCCAAATCTCGAAATGGGTATACAGAGCTGCTGATCTGGACGGATTTGTTTACCGGGCTGGTTATAGCAAAGGCCAGCTCCACCCGTACCGCCCAACAGGTTGCGCAAAGTTACGAAGAATGCGTGTTCAGGCGTTTCGGGGCGAGCGAGGTCATCCGGCACGATAGGGAGCCCGGATTTATGGCAGACGTATTCCGAGCTTTCAATAAGATCCTAGGACAGAAGCAGAGCGCTACTATGGCTTACCGCCCGCAGGCGAATGGAAAGGCCGAAAGGATGGTTCAGACCCTAACCAGAGCCCTCAAGATGTATGTGGTGGAGGCGGATCAATGCGACTGGGATGAATATGCCGAGAGACTGGTCTTCGCTCTCAACTCGTCGTACGACCGGGTAAGGGGCGATACCCCTTTTTATCTGGCTTACGGATGGGATCCCCGATCCACTTTGGAAGCCGCCATACCAATAGGATGCACTAGAAGCCGGGACAGAGACGCCCGCCGCTGGAGGATGGGAGTGCAGCGCCACTACTCACTGGCGAGGGAACAAGTAAACGAACGTCTTCGACAAGCAATCAAGGACCGCGCCGATCAAAACAACGACCGCGCCGGGGAACATGGCATCGAGCCCGGCTCCCGGGTGTGGCTGTATCTGGATCGGGTCAAGGAAGGCTATGCACGGAAGCTGGCGCATATGTGGCATGGCCCCTTTCGAGTGGCAGAACTGGTCGGGGATCATGCAGTTAAGCTGGTCACGGCCGGTACGGAATACAGCGTTTTCCCGATAGTACATGTCTCCAAGTTGAAGTTGGCGAAGCATTTCCCGGACCGCCCGAATATACGCCTTACGGGGGAAAGCGACCGGTTGGATTTCGATGAAGCTCTGCTGCCGGAGGACAGTTGGGACAAGCCGTTAGACCCGGACGAGTACGAGGTAGAAGAAATTTTGGACGTCCGGAACGGACGGAAAACCCGGTTTGGGCGGATCCACAGGGAGTTTCTCGTGCAGTGGAAAAATTGCGAGGAGCAGTCGTGGGTGACGACCTAGACTTAAATTGCGGAGCCTTAATGAGAGAGTTCGATCGCCGGCGGACTAGCCGGAACCGCTTCGGGGTCATGCAGACCCACGAAGAAGGTGGGACAGAAAACTAGTCCACCCGGCCCCAGGGCAACAGGCACGGCCAGACCAGATAACACCACCCAGCCGAGTAATCGGTGGATGGAGCTAGTCGGGTCCGATCGGCCTTTTTTCGGAGTTATCTTCGAATCAGTATGGTGCCGGATGGAATGGTTTTCCGGAGTTGTCTTCGATTCAGTATGGTGCCGGATGGGAGAAGTCAGACGAAGAAGATGAGCGAGCGGTTACTTACGTAAAAAATGGAAAGAAAAGTGTATTATCGAGGTTAACAGCCAGTAACGAATAAAAAGACGATGTATGCAAGGCTAGCCTCGTGGGACACCCTTGACGAAGCTCAGCGAAACTTGTTCCGGAGTCGGGGTACGCGGAGGCCAGGGTGACGATCGAGTTCCTGCCGAAACTGGTTGCGCCACGGATCTTGTTGGTCGAGCGCATCGAGCGAAGCTTGGAGAGTGGGAACCTGACACTTACCCAACCGGCGCGGCGGATCGTTTGGGCCGTTTGGCTGCCACGGGGCCTTGAAGCGACGCAACCCGACTGGATCGACGCTTGCCTTTGTGCCCAGGCGGATCTTCAGCGGACAAGGGAGAAGCCGCCTGCTGGTTGACTGGCGCTAGCGGCGGGTTAGGGTCCTGGGAAGTATTCCAAATCCGTAGGCGAGAAACTTTTCCCGTATCACCGGTCGCTGGTCCGGGGGCGGGAATTCCCGCGTCAGATGTCTGGACGGCCGCGGCGGAATTAGCAGCTTCTTGGCAAGACGGATCCGGCGAAACTCCAAATTGCCCAGTTTCAGCTGCGCACCTTCCAACCGTTTGGAGAGCTTGATATAGCTGTCGTAGCGCGTCGTCAACTCACGCGCGGTCTGGAAAGACTCGATCATCAAGACACGGAGGTTCGTGACGTTTTGGTCTAAGAGCATACACGGAGTGAGTGAGTGGGGAGGCGAACCAGAACAGGCGGAAGATACTTACTTTGGATTTTCAAGGCAGCTATGACTTTCTGGTTTTGGACACGCTGTGAGTCCGACTGTTTTCGGAGGCGATCTCTCGCTTGGATAAGGTCGGCGTTCTCACTTTCCAGCTGGCCAATTCGGTCGCGAGACTGAAAAGTCGCCAGGACTTCCCGGACCCGGGATTCGTCTGCTTGCTGGCTAGCCAGCCGGGCGGTCGCAGCCAACTCGGTGTTCGCTTGCTCTAGGCTGGCTACGTGAGCGGTCAACGCAGCGACTTGAGCTTGCAGAGCAGCCAGGTCAGGTTGCCCGGGGCGATGCTCTGGGCCGGCCTGATGAGCATCCGGTCCTACGGCCGATAGCTGGGTATTGACCGGGGAGTGGCCCGGCACAGGAGCAATGGGGGCGTTGTTACGATCAGACATAGAGGCGTTGAAAATCGAAGTGTGGGGAATGTGATGAGCGCGTGCCTCAACCGTTGTGCGGCTGCGACAAGGCTCAGGGGCGGCTGTGGTGAAGTGCTCCAGAAGTTAACGGACTAATGATGATGGATACCCGCACCGGATTGGCTGAAATGTTACCCTAAGCCGGATGCCCAGACCGGCCAGGAATAAGATGCAATTTGGGACTGCCAGGCACCCTTGTAGGCGGTCGGGCGGTGCCTGGCTGGAAATCAAGTCGGCGGACCTGACAAGGGGCGAGGATAGTCGGATAAGCGGGCTGAGCAGACGGAAGGACTATGGAGATTGGACGGCCGAGGCGCGGATGGCGAACGGCCACGATGGCGGACTGTTCGTAGGGATGGAGAGAAGGGAACCCGAGAGAAGAGTATTGTTCTAGTGGAAGGAGTATGCACCGGGATCGTAGGAGAGACTGCCAAGGGATTGCTAGCGTCAGCGGCCGAGAGGCGCGGATGGGTGGCTATCCGGCCGAGCCGGCCGGGTACAACGTACCATTCGGACTGGTACCATATGGGTTCGGTGTACCGGCCGGGCTGGTACACAAAGTCGGAGTTAGCCGGATTGCGTTGGGTAAGGTACATGACTGGTCAGACGTGTTATTTGAGGTAGGTTACACAAAGGGAGTATTGGACATAGGATAAATCAGTATACGTTTCGCTTTCTTAGACACAAGTCGCTTTTATTGGTTCACGGCAGAGGGCTAACAAGGTCCCCTCTTGCTGTTATTGGTTTGCCCGGGGAAGGTTAAGTTAACCCACCGGAAGTCCCCTGACCGGGAGTCGCGGCGACTTCGTATACTCACCTCAAGTCGCCCGTGTTTTGAACACGGTATTAAGTATTGGGAAGTGGTGACATTTTGGCCTTCTGTGGAAGAGTGTAGAGCTGTATCTGCCTCGTTTACACATTTGGATTCGCCCTTCATTGTTATTGGTTTAGCTGGCCGATCGATTATTCTCGGTCCAGCCGGTACTATACAAACTTCAAGTGTCCTATTGGTTTAGCTGGCCGATCGACTATTCTCGGTCCAGCCGGCACTATACAAAGTTCAAGTATATTACCCAACGAGCTCCCGGTGACGATTTCCGCCCAGGAGCTACCCCTAGTCCTACACTTCATCTCCCTATTGGACGGATCTACACTTTTCGCCCTAGGGTCCATCAAGAGAGCTAACCACCCAGTACTGACGGGTACACAAGGTGAGCTTTTAACATGCAACATTCGAGCAGTCCCGATCAAGCGGATGGAAGCGACCGATCCAGCCGGCCTCAAGCCGGATCGGATCATGACTCGGATGGACGGAGTACCCCCTCCGGTAGTCAGTCGTCTGGGACCCCCGTGGGTGTTCGCGTCTCAGGAAGATTTTCTGAGAGCGACTACACCACACGTATATCGGACAGTCTTACCACTTTTTCAGACTCTGACTATGCGAGCTGCTTAGATACTCGACGATCTATAGGTGGTTTTGTGACAATGATCACTAAAAGCCCGATATCGTAGCTTTTAAGAAAACATCATAAAGTGGTTCTATCCACCACTGAAGCTGAGTACATTGCACTTTGTCACTGCATGCAGGAAGTAATATTTCTAAAGACGCTGCTAAGTGAACTTGGATTGCAATCCACAAAGTCACCAATAATTCACGATGGCAATCAAAGTTGCATTAAACTTGCAAATAATCCTGAATTACACGGGAGATCTAAGCATATCGCCCGTGAGTTGACGGCTAGTCTGCTGGATATCTCCACCCCGAGTCAGTCCGTGGCTTGTTGTGCCATACAGAAACCTCGAACGACTGCTTTTCAGTGTTCTTCTCCAGGGTGGGAGAGGTATTGACTTACTTCTTTGATGTAGTACGCTAGGTCACAGCGAGTGCTTATCATAAGATACATGAGGCTGCCGACTGCCTCGCGATATGGAATGTCTTTCATGATATTTCTTTCAGCTTCTGTTTGAGGGCTCATTGCACTAGACGGTTTTATGCTGCGGTCAACTGATGTAGTAACGGGATACGTCACAATGGTTTTAAAGCGATCCATGGCCTTAGTCGCATATTTCTCTTGGACAATGAAGATCGTTCGGTCTTTGTGGTTCCGCTGTATGGACCTACTGTACAAGTACTTCACCTCCCCTAATTATGTCATATTGAAACGCTACTTCAGGGCAGATTTGATTTCATTGACGAGGGCAGGTGTTGGGCGATGATCACAAGATCGTCAACATAGACTGCAATATAGCATGTCTGATTATGTACCGATCCGACAAAGACACATCGACCTTTGATGAAACGCCGGAATTTGATGCTCTCCAGGAATTACGTGAGGGTTTGGTACTACACACGCGGTGCCGATTTGAGTCCATACAAGCTCTTCTTCAGCTTGCCACCAAATGCTCTTTTCGTGGGAATGTAAGTCCTTTAGGTTGCTCAATATATATTTTTTATCAAGAAAACCATTGAGAAAAGCAGTTTTCACATCTTTTTGGTGAATTTCATAGTTAAGGATTGCTGCAATAGTAAGCAGAAGACGAAGGACTTCACAGGGGCAAACAATTTCAGAAGACGAAGGACTTCACAGGGGCAAACAATTTCTGTGTAGTCAATACCAAACTGTTGGAGAAAACTTTTATTACTAATCGAGCTTTGAAGCGGTCTACTTCGCCGTTGCCAAAGTATTTGACAACCCAGACCCATAGGTTTCGAAATACTTTCCTACCAGATGGTCGAGGAACAAATGTCGATGTGCCGTTATCATCATGAGACTTGATCTCGGATTGAGCAGCATTGAACCATTATTCAGCATGAGAAGATGACATAGCTTCACGGAATGTACGCGGCTCAGCAATATAGCGAATAGCTAGAAGAGGGTAGATGAGATTGACCCGACGATGTTCGTCTACAATATCCTCAGAACTATTTTAAAAGAGGCACGGATTTTTCAAGGGGAACGTCATCTAGTTGATCTATGTCATTAAACTTGCGCTTGGTGCCTCGTTGGGAACGTTGTGTAATAAAACTATACGTTTGCTTGTTTCGATGCAAGGCATCAGCCAAGGACGGCAAGTTTAGTGATCGAACCGCCGGTTTAGATACATGACTCTCTGTAGTTTGATGAGTTACAATAAAGGGTGTCGTAGGCAATATAATACGATCCGTATATGGGGAAGATTCGTCCCTATTAGGTTGTTCAAGCTCTGCTGATCAAATTGATCTATCTCATTCTGATTCCGTTGGCAAAAATGTCAAGGAGGGAAATATGGTTTCGTCAAAGGTAAGATCACGGCTATAGCCAATCTTGCCAGTGGAAACATCAAGTAGTCAAAACCACGCTTATGGTCGGATAGAGCGAGATACATGCATATAGTAGCACGTGGATCTAGCTTGTCCCGATGTGCTTCTGGGACGTGGAGAAAAGCTTTCCATCCAAAAGTACGGAGGTTCATGACGGAAGATATTGTGTCATACCAAAGCTCATAAGGCATTCGTTATTCGTAACAGAGCTGGGGGTCATGTTAACCAGGTCGGTAATGTGGCGAACGCATTCAGCCCATAATTTACGAGGTAATTTTTCATCAAATAGGGTAGCACGAACGCGTTCCATATAGGTGCGACTTCTTTTTTCAGCTACAGCCATCTGTTCAGGCGTGTATGCCATCGTAAATTGCGTTTTGGTTCCGTATCTATCCCACAACGTTCGGCCAAGTTTTTCATACTCTTTCATTTGTCAGCTTGAAGAGTTTTATATTCAGGGTCATAATTAATGGGCGTATATTGGATGGTGTGAACATCAGAAGCGAAAAACATTAAGCGCCTTGCGGCGAAAGTCTTCGTAGCATTCTTCTAACTGTTAACGAACTTTGATTATATATGTGACTGCGAAACGCGTACAATCATCAATAAAGATTAGAAAATAGCGACAACCGGTTAGAATTGGTGTCGGCATAGGACCACATATATCACTATGCACTTTTTCAAGGGGAAATTTTGCACGTTCAACAAATTTATTTAGATTAAATGGTTGACGGTGTGACTTTGCTAGTGAACATGAAGAACATGTAATATCTAGTTGCGATCCTACTCCATCGAGTTCACGATCGATGATCGCTTCATTCTTAGGCAAAGCCTGCCCTATACGAAAGTTAGGATGACCCATTCGTTTATGTAAACGTAAAATGGCTGGCTAACGATGAAGGGTGATCAGAGCCGTCGGGTTGCTGGTCGATTTCGATTCCGGTTCGTCATGAATTGGTACAAGTCGGCATGCGTGACAATTTTGGCATTCACGCTAAATTGTTGACTCGTATTAATTGCGCATTGTATGCGATTAAAAGAGAAGCGAAAGTCTTCCTTCACAGCCGCAGGAACCGAACACGATTTAACTTGAGTTCGGGCGCGTAAAGGACGTTGCGTAGCATGAGCGTTTGAGGTCGTCCCTTGGAATCAATGACCTTGAGGGAAATATCACCCAACGCAAGGATCGGACTTTGGCTTTCCCACCCACAGTGATCCAGGCTGTGTAAGGCGTTGTTGTCGTGAACCACACTTGGGTATACGTTACGTGGCGCGTACAACCAGATTCGATAGCCCAGACAGAGTCAACATCCGCGGAAGTCATATTGGCTGTCAAACCGAACGTCGACACATTGGCGGTGGTAATAGCAATCATCGCGCGCGTTTGTTGTGACGGGACTGGTGGTACCTGTTGTTGTTTTCAAGAATATGGTAAAAAAAACACAATATACATGTAAGACTACGTACTTGGTGGCTTTAACTGTTGGTGCATGCTTAGCGAGCACCAAGACATCAGACGGATGCAGTCCAAGCTCAGTCATTATTAACAAATCCAGTCCCGTGCTCGTCGTCCCTCCTTCCTGTTTTTTCTTCTCTTTCGACTTGTTGATCTTGTCCAAGTATTTGTCTCGTAAGGGGCTGGTCGAACTGTTGCCTTGGTTGAAGTTGATGTTCCCACCATTGTATCCACCGTTACCATTTTTGAAGGTATCGCTGCTACCATTGAAGGTGCGCTGTAAGCCGGAATTACCTTGGCTGTTTCCACGACCAGAATTGCGGTTGCCTTGACCATATTTACGCTGACCAAAGTTAAGCCTGCCCCCGTAACCGTTGCGGCTGGTGCCATGCGGGTGTTGACGATTGTTGTGAGCATTAATCGAGTTGTGTCGGGTGCTCATGTTATTGTTTGGCAACTTGAAGTTGGCAGCAATAACCGTGTTTGGTTTCACCTGACCAATCGACATGTGCTCCACCAACACACAGCACGTAGCCATTGTGTGGTTTGAGTGATCACAGTATGAGCATATGCGTCGACCGTCAGTGTTCGTACCCACAAGGGCTTGAGCACTTGCAACAGGAGTAGTTGATACCAGAGCACGTTCATTCTGGGTTTCAATACTCTCGGGTGTACCCCCTATCGCGAACCTTTTTTGCGCGAGTTTCTTGGTCACATGGGACTCCAAGTTACTCTTAAGCTCTCGAAGAGGCAAGATTTCACGGTTTCCGAGCCAAATGCGCATCTCACTCTCCCACGATGCAGGCATCGCGTTGAAGAGGAACACAGAGAAGACATTATCATCAAAACTGTTGATCGGTACGGTATTAGCGCCGCTCATGGTGTCTTCGTTTTTGAGAATGAACTCTGTCATGTCATCACCTTCCTGGTAACAAGCATTGTACAGGTAGTTCATAATGCCGTAGGGATCACCATAAGCTTTGGTGCCCTTGTATCGATCGCATATGACTTGAAAAATATCATTAGCCTTGTCGAAACCGTTGAGAATCTGATATGCTTAGCGTCAAGCGTCTTCATCAAGAATAACTTGAATTGACCATTCAAGCGACGCGTCTGAGCAGCGGCAAGGAGAATCTTGTTTCTCGCTTTGACTTTAACCTTTGCCTTGGCTCGCGCCTTGGCCTTTGCTGCTTTTGCTCTTGCCTTAGCAACCTTCCTGGCATTCAGTGTTCCAAAGGATTCAACTTGAGCAGAAGCTGGGAGCAGGCGAGTTGCATGCTTTTATACATTTACATCTTGAACGGCCGAATCCTCGATCGTGAGTCGGCGGACGTCAGTCGATGCAGCAAAATCTTCTTCTTCGTCGCCGAGTTCTTGATCCGGTTCCAAATTTTCGTCCCGCGAGTCATTTCTTCAACATAGTTGGAATCTGAATCTGGATTATCGTCGGTGACCGAAACCATGTCTTCGTCATCGTCGTCAACGACTGGGTTGAGCTCGTAGTTGGGGTCTTCGATAAATCGGAGCAAGTTATTTCCGTCGAGGTATGCTTGAATCCGGGTCTTCTAGACGTCAAAGTTGTCGGACCCGGTCAGGCGATTAAAATCGGATGAGGTGGAGCCTGGGCTCATAACCTGTTGAAGTGATAGCACGTTGTGCGTAAAGGTAGAGAAAGAACTTGCTTGCAAGAAGTAAAAAATTATTATATTTTACTTCAACCAGGGACACTAAGCATTATGTCTGCAGAGACATTCAAATAGAGTTCCTATACCTCCGTAGAAACATTAACACTTTATTAATATATACACATATAAGTACAAGTGTAGCGAATTCAATGCCACTAATTCTCGTGTGTGATGAATCTACAAAGCGTACCCAAGGGTAATGCTTCTTTATTAGATAATAGACGTAACTCTTATAAAAGGGTAAGTGTACTGAGACAAGTCATTTACTCCAACACTTTGCACCCCAATTTCACGCCTTACGGTAGGTAACGCGATATTTTTTAGAGATTTTCTTAACTACATGAGTTGGTCATTTTGAAAGACGTTTAGCGAACCTGCAACGAATACTCCGTCGAGTGTCAAGTTGGGTCCACGGCTGTCTTTGAGCAACCACCCGGAAAGAGAGTGTCCCAAAAGGCCTGTCTATGTTCACTCCTTCTGCTTGTGGGGTGCTGATCCGTAATTCTGAGGCTGTAACATGCAGTATTGATCACTTCTGGTTTCCTTCCTAAAGCAAGTAGCGACATGTTTGTGGCACTGACTCCCGCTGATTCCTTGTATACAAGTGATAATAGACAATCAGAGACCAGTCAAAATGGAAACAGAGACCGGTCCTATTACTATTGTGTCTACTTGCCTTGTGATTACAATAACGTATTCCTTATGTGCAGGCCTCTGCAAACTAGGATGTGTGTACGAAAAGGTCCAAATATCCTAATTTGAAAAGTCCTAGTTGAAGACATCATTTTAGGTAACATAAAAACCTACTTACTATTCATAAGTTCTGACTTCTGATTTTGCCAGAGAGCCCCCTCCCCCAACCAAGCGTCGGTTGGAGAGGATCTGAACTACCCAGCAAGCGGACTACACGCACCGCAATGAGCATGGAAGACTCCGGGGCAGGACGGGATCCAAAAACTATCTCCTATGACCGAGTAATACCCACAGTTAGCGCTCTCGTCTCGTCCACACGTAGAGAGGACGTCGTGCCGGAGACGCCGGAGTCGCCGGACTCAGGTCACGACACGATAAGTTCGAGGTCAGATTCTGACTCAAAACCGGGGGAGGATAGTCAGAACACCAACAACAACTTCGGGGTCCCACAGGACATCACGAACATGAACAAGGGAGATTCTAGCCATATCTTACCTATCAAGACGGATAGAGGCACCCAACCGGAGGAGGGTCTGTCTCAAAAGGTAGTAAGCACTAACAAGGAGCTGGCACACGCCTTCCAATCTGCACTAGCCCAAGCAAATACGGCCCAACCAAGGGTCCAAGCCTGGCTGGATCTAATGCAACAACTACTTACGTCGATTTATGTGCCTGCTAAAGGTCCCATCTCCAAGCTGTCTGACATTAGTAAACGATTGCCTAAATTGAAGACATGCCAATTGGAGAGATTAATCGAACTTTTTGAGTTGATGGTAATAGGCAATAATAACGACTAGACAATTTGGAGACAAAAGGTAATATCAGCGGCGTTACTAGTGCAACGTATTGCACAACAATTCGAGGCATTATTACGGAGGTGTTGGGACAGTAAAAAAACAAGCGGACGGAACCCCTCCGCTATTGGATGGATGAGCATCCACAATCCGCGGTACTAAGAAACCCTCACCAACCCAAGGAAACGACATGTACCAAAACCGTTCCTCTTTAGGACAGAAGTATTCAAAGCAGACGAAATTCCGCGCCTGCGTGGGTTTTGTGAACAGGAATATGGAAGTATGCCCCGTCTCAATGCAGAATCAGGACCGATGACGAATGGAAGATAGTGACTGGATTGGCTGAAGGCATGATTCTGGCGAAACAATTACCTCAATATATCAAGCGGATTATGACTATACAAAATCAATTACGTCTCGTACAGACAATTCGGACACAGGCTGAAGGATGTCTCGTTTTGGATCTAAGGGGCGAAAGTCCCATCAAAAAGGCTTTCCTCAGCACGAAGAATTTACAAGAAAGCATAGCAACCGCGGCGTCGACACGAGGAGATGGCACTAAAGAATTATGGGCAATGATCGCACAAGTCAAAACGATTAGTTACAACGCGTCCAATCACAATTTATATTTTCATTTTCTCACCAGAATAATAGCAAAACAATTTGAAGGACTGAAGGTACCTTTCCACAGATACGATCAGCAGCTATGTAACTTGCACACAGTCCGAACTTTACGGGACATTTCGCTATGGAGAAGCAGGCGGATGTTAATGGGGATTTTTTTCGGGAACGTGGTTTTTACTCATTCATATTTAAAAACGTAACACGAGCAATGGACTTGACTAAGTTTTATGGAATATTACGAGCATTGTTGGAGACGTATTTCCAACTGGATGACTTGGACAAAGGCGGCCCCTTTCTCGGATACCTCTACTTCTTGGGAGCTTGTAGTGAGAGCGGATTCCTGCCCCCAGCGTTAGACGGGATCCTTCGGATATATTAGTGCAACATGATGATCGTTCTTGAGCATCCCCAAATGCGGGGTCGAACTCGATGCCTTAGATGTGGGGAGCAAGGCCATCCGATGCGTCGCTGCACAACGCCAATACAAGAGTTGATAAAGTCTTAATGTATTCAAGTGACACAAACGATTTGAACGAGCTAGTTGTTCCCCACCCGACCTTTCGCGGCGTGACCGATATGAGACTACAAGGTGGAGGCTGACAGACTCAAACAATTGGAACGCATTGCGAAATTGGCAAAAGAGGTTCCACAACCAACCACGGAATCCCCCAACAAGGAGTCTGACTCTTCTAGAACAAATCGAACTGTGAATTCACAAATCACGCCGACCAGTGACAAGGCGCCTGCTTCTGGGGAATGGATCGCAGTGTCAAGAGGACAACGGAAAAAAGGCCAAGAGACCAGTAAAGTTAAAAAAACGTACGAAGAGTGGGGCTACTCCGCAGGAGGTTAAAGGAAAATCCTTCGCGGAGCCCATAGCAGCACCCACCCAGGTATCCTCATTCGGAGTCAAGAGTGGGAAGGTCGACAGAGCAGAATCAATACAACCCGCAGCTGAAAGAAAGTGGCAAGTGCTAGAGACGAAACGATCACCGACTGGTACGAAGAGTGGTATACTGGACCAGCCGGGTACCCGTCGAACAGGAAGAAAAGGCCAGGGGTCATCCCCTACGAACTCAGCTAAACAAACTGGCGACGCCGACCTATTAGTGGAGAAGGGACAATTGAAAGAACAAATCACGAAAAAAAACGACCTGTACGCTCTCCCTAGGGGAGAACACCAACATTCAGACCTTAGATAGTACAACGGTGTCAGAGATCGAGCAATGCACAGATTTGCAGCACGAACTGAACTTAATGGGACAAGAAGAGGCCGACACTCCGGCAACTGGCAATTGCCACGCCTACGCAATTTGTCAGGCCCTCACAGATCACCTCTTCTCAATCAGGACGAGGAACGTTTAGCGGATTTGGCTCAATTAATTAAAGCGGGCTGTTATACCTGAGCTATGATCGACTTCGACCTAAAATTTCCACCAGAGATTAAACAAAACATTCTTTACTAAGTTTGGGCCGCGGATATCAGAAGATGTCGGTCAGATAACGAATCAGGAAAACAATTTAAAGTGTACTTGCACGAGTATGCATATAGCGGATCAGCTTTATCTGATGATGTTCCTCAAACAGCCTGGGGCAGATCCTACTACGCGGAAGTGTAGCGGCCAAGTCATAAACTTTGGAGGATTTTGGATGTGAAAGACGAAAACTGCAGAACTTCTTGTCTCGTGTAGACAGCCTGGAAGCTCGACAATTCCCTTGGGCGACGGATCACCTTCACGTTTGTAATAGTTGAGCACGGAGCCTTCAAGGGAGAAAAAACGTAAGCGCCACAAACGGCCCAAAGTCCGTTTTCTTGTATAAATGTCCAGTTTTACGGGGAGTTGGAGTCATAGAGGAAGGTGGAGAGAATTTTACCAAAGTGAGTTGTAGACTATCAAATATCGCTGATTGAAATCATTGACTAGGTTCGTTTACTTTTCGTGAAAAGGTCGAGGCGATTTCGCCGTCATCCATATCATCAGAAAACAAGCCGTTGACAATCCCTTGTCGGTGGAAAGAATCAACAGCTCCCGGGAATGAGATATATTTTAGAGTATGTCAGTTCGAACTTAATGTGAAAAAATCAGATCAAAATTTGATTCTAATTTTTGGGACTTGGGACTGTCCCGGGACATTTTGTAAGAACGGCCCTTAATAGCAAGAACTATGTCTCCTTCCTCTATAGGCTCTAGCTGTACCTTGTTTTGCTACATCTGTTACACTTCTGCTTGAAGGAATCGTCGTAAAGCGTCTAAGTTCCTCCCGTAAAGCAGAGGTATCGACTGTCCGGTGCCGCTTACCCATTATCTGACTCCATGTGATCACAAAATTGTCTGGGATGGATTCATGCCCGGTAAAGACGACATCGTTACCTGACGTGATTTCTGTTACTGTTTGATCCCTCTCCCATTTAGCCGTTTGCTTAAATAAATTCCGCAAGTAGGTGTCCCCGCGATGTAATTGCTTTCCTCTCCTCCCATTCTGATCAGCTTTTAACGCCTGCGCTGTTGTCTGCCCTAACTGCTTCCTTGTCTGTGTATTATCTGTGATAGCTTGATTAAGTTGCCGCACTCTACGTTTTCTTTGCCGAGTTGCTCGCCGGCCAGCTTGAAAAAAATGTCATGACACGCTACCTGTAAGTGAGCCGTTAGAACCGCCTGGACATTCGCTGATGTCGAACGGTAGAAGGGATATCGAGGAAGAGTCCGCTTTGACCTTTTGACAGTCAGACGCGGGTCTTTCAGGAGCATAGTAACGGCTTCATGGTCAGAATACATTGGTGGCTTACTCACTTTGATCCACTGCACCCATAGACTAAAATGATCAGCAATACAAAACCTGTCGATTCTGCTAGCCTGCTGTCCCCTCCAATAAGTGAAGTGGTCGATCGGGTCAAGCTGAATCTCCTCTAGCGCTGATCCTAAGAGATACTTGTATCTTGCACATTAAATTCAGTCACCAATCTGGTAAGAGTGGCACTTTCTGATTTATTCGTTCTCTGGTCTCCCATTCTGTCCAACGTTGGGGGTTCCACACAATTGAAATCCCTCCCTAAAAGCAAAGGATTAGTGTTACATGAAACAAAACTACGAAGTGTTTGAAAGAACGTTTCCGATTGTGCTGTCCGACCGGAAGGCCCATATATGTTGACCACGCAGAATTGTTTTTTCCATATCACTAATACAATGCGATTAGACCACTGCTCCTTCCGCCATGTCTGAACTGTGTGCGCTTTGTCAGGTCTAACTAAGATTCCTACTCCGCAACGTTTTGCTTCTGAGGTGCTCCAGTACGATAACGGTTCCTTGGCGTCAAACTGATGGCAGATCCTTTTCCGGAGTGAAGGCACATCGTTAAGTGCGTTTCCTGGAGTAAAATGAGATGAGTTTGTTGTCTCGAAGGAGAGTCCAGGAATTAATCCCATCGAACATGCCGTTTTCTTGAATCCGCGTTCATTTTGACTCATGATGATATAATCGCTTTTGACCTGATGGGAATCAACGTGATCTGGTTTGAACTCTATATCTTGAAGCAAATGCCTCTGTCTGTATTTAAGGAAAAGTTAAAATAATTGTGGCCATTAAGGTGCTCCGTAAACGTGCCGTTAGTAATGCTGTTGGGAGTACTCTCCAAATAATGAAACCATTCCTCCGTTGAATGCTGCCCCACCATAGAAACATCCACGAACTGCATGAACTCCGCTAGACGCACCCATGCTTGCGGTTGTCCTTTTTCCAAGTCCGTAATTTTCGATGCAAAAATCGGAACAGCTACTAACGCGTTAAAATATCTCTGTTACAGAATCATTATAGAATCCATTGGGTGATAGTCACTGCCCGTTAGTGCCGCCAGCTGTTTCCGCATGCATATCAGTAGCTGAGATAGAATCACTGCTTGTTTCGGTGCACATGGGCGGATAAGCACACTTCCACCATAATCGGTTGGCCTCAGTCGTTCCCATTCCTGTGAACTATTCATGATGGCAAATTTATGTGCTGGCAGACTCACTGCTTCCACTCTTTGTCCCCATGTACTGAACCGGCCCCCTGGTACGCTCCCAGTCTTTTCAATCATCACAAGCCAACATTGGTGTCGCCACTTCTTAGTTTAAATTACTAGAACATCCGGTCGTATCAATTCCAAGAAATGATGCGTACCTGGAGCATCTTTTATAAGGTAAAACAAACGATTGCCGTCTATTCGAGCTGCTTGTTTCCAAACGTCTTGAGTGGCTTCCACTCTGGGGAACTTAATTTGTTTTGCTTTTCCCAGTGGAGCTGTAATACATTTCAACTCTCACAACCCTTCTGATAATCGAAGATTTCAGTAGAGGAGTCATCAATATTTTCCATGAAATTGTCAATCAATTCCCGTTGAGTCGGCAGGATCTTCTGATGGTGATTGTTGTCAGTGCCGGGTGTTAAAAGAGCCGGAGTGATGGTGTATATGTCTGCTGGCGATATGATACATATCTGTTGTTTTTCATGTCCGATTGTTCTTGATCGCTTGAATCAGGTGACGCAGGTTTGAAATCCGAACTAGACGAGTTGTCAGACTTCTGAAGCAGGTATTACGGTTGAGGTTGGTGATCTTGCTAGATTTTGGCATGCCATTGATACAAAATCGGTTCAGATATTTGATAAAACTGTACAACCCAGTCCCGTGCTTTCGCATCCTTCAAGTCCGTATTGATTAGCCTGCCCTGCTCAGGCAAGGACAGACGGTCTATCGTTTATGACAAGAAGTAGAGAACTTTACATAGACTCGTATCGTGAGTGTATATGATCAGTTGGATCTCGCATTTCAACTGCTGATGTATTGTTGTCCCTTACAATCTCTCCAATAGATCATCGAAGTCACCCTCCCAAGCATCAGGGTCCCATGGGCACGCTGCTGAATACGACGTGATCGATGCGCTAGTCTGAGGTGACTCATTCATTTGAGCTCTCCGTATTCGTATTCCTTCCATCCGGTTGTAGTACCCCAGCCACATGTGCATCAAGGGTAGTCACTTGGTGATCTGCCATGATTATATCTGTGGTTGCTTCGTTAGACTCCGTAAGAGTTGGCTTCTGGGCATAGTGTCCCGTCTCCTGCTGACTCGGTTTTGGTACCTTCTCATCCTCATAACCAGATTCATCTTCACGTTGTTACGCATTTCCACATTCACTATATTGTCTGGGTGCACGGATGATCTCCTAATTTGGGAATCAGAGCTAAGTAGTGTGCTTCCTTGTTTAGTAGGACAAGAGGTAGTTTGGATAGATCGTCCTGGGTGGCCTTCATCTGTTCTCTCACGTTCTCGATGCATGCTGACAATGTGATGGGGTACTCCCCACTCATTTGGTACCGCTTGGATTGATGTTGACGTGTTTCCGGTGTGAAATAAGTCGCTCCTGACTGAAGCAAACCTGGTGCCTGACTGATGACGAATATGTCACGCTAGAGCATCGTGCTGATGTACGCTAAAGTATAGTTGCACCATTCTTGATGCAGGGATTCCGCTATTGCGGAGACAATATGTTTTCTTGTTGACGCTGTCTCACTTATTGTCCGTTTCATGTGGTGCACTCTCTTCCTTCGCTTCCGTGCAACCGTTCTACGGACGTTGAAAACTACTGCCCTGTAAACGTCCATCATACTATCCCAATTACTGATGGCCTTTAAGCTCCATTTTTTTGTCCTGTAACCGTTCCGTAATCATCGTTTTAACTCCATCCGCCTGTGAACCAGGGAAAGGATACGAAAGTTTACGGGCGGGTGGGAGATTTCTGGAAATGGATCCTTCAATACTAATCCAACTTGGTTGTGATCGGAGAAAACTGGCGGAGGTTCAACCTCCACCCAGACCACCCAGTTAACCCACTTGCAATCACTAATTCAAGCTACCACGACCTCTTATTCCAGTCCTAAAAGTGAACATTTCATTTATTGTACCGGTACATCTTACATGTGGATCCCTCGATAATTGACCTTGTAACCGTAGTTGGAGCTCCTATCCCTAATCTGTGCCATAACCGGATAGAAACACTCTTGGCAGAATTTATAGCTCATTCAAAAGACGATGTCGACGGCTGGAAATTTCAAATGGAACAACGTGGGGTTAAAGCGTATGTACGTCGATCTTGTCGCTTGAAAACGTATAAAGGCGTCGGGTTTGTTGCACAACATCCACATAAAGTATTGAAATTATTGTTGGATCCCGTTAGACGACAAACGTATGACCCCCAACTACTCATACTGCAGCGTGTGCATGTGTTCAATAATCAAACTTGGGTCGATCATCTAACATACAAAGCAGCATTTCCTTCTCCACGGCAGGATTTTGGCAACCTCATGCATTGTCGTGTACTTAGTGACGGATCAATTGTCATGATTGATACTCATGTTAAAGATGACAACTTTCTCAAGAGTCACGAGCCACAGATCATCCGTAATAATATCATAATGGCTGGGTTTCTACTCGTGCCTAACGAGAACTATACGGGTGTAACTGTTACATATATCTCCAAAATGGACGTGATAACAGGCCTTCCGACCAAAATGCTCAATAAACGAGTGTTTTTGGTTGATGGAGTACGTCAAGCTTTTGAGGGAGATGACGAGTCTCGACACTGGGAACGTGTGACGAATGATACCGTATTTAATACTTCTACGAAGGATAGTGGCAAAGATAAGGACGAAACCAACAAGAAGCTAGTAGCGGGGGAAGACTAAAACGAGCACCTAATATCCAATCGTCCTAGTATTGTTCCAGAAGAGGGATTTCCTGCTGTTCCGGAAGAATACAGTGAGGTTATTGAAAAGGCGGTGGCACGAGTGGAATCTGAATTGAATGATAACGCATCGTGGAATTCAATAGGCGAAAAAGCAGGCGTGAAAGCGTATACCAAGATCGACGGTTCGCTCACAGCTGTCAAGGGCGTTGGCTTTTTACCGTATCATCCTCGTGCAATATGGGACCAATGTATTGACGTTACGAAGCGAAAAATTGTGGACTCTCAGCTCGCTATGGGTGTCAATTTAAAAAAACTGAACGCACAGATAACGATTGATTATATGGAATACAAGTCGATCGTAGTGAATGCTGGTCGGGTTTTGGAACCTTACGCATTGGCGTGTACTCCCTGGGGGTACAATTATCGTCGTGGTCCAAAGTATGGAAGATCACGAGCTTTGTTCACTGAAAGAACCCAAAGTCGTCCGTGCTGAAGTGCATCTCGCTTGTATCGTAATCGAGCCGAATGCGACTTATGATGGTGCGATGGTGACTACCTTGGCAAAGATGGATTTAAAGGGTAACATTCCTGCTCGAATAGCTGGAAAAGCAGCAGCGGAACAGCCGTTTTGTGATTGCTCGAATGGGGGACGTCATCAAAGGAAGGCACGATCTGGACCAACTCGCAGCCCAAGGGAAAGGCATCAACACGGTATTTGAGTTCCCCAAGAAAAAGCCGTCTTCTTTGTCGAATCTTGCCAAGACGTCGCACGTTTCCATGAAAATGAATATTGCTAAAGCATCCCATGAAAAGACAGCAATACAGCTGACAAGGAAAAAAGCAATTTGTGGAAGACGGGGTTAGTTGCGATGTATACTGTGCTATTTGGAGGTGCACTTTGGGCACTTTAACGCTGCTGCTTTCTTTCCAGCGTTCATAATACTCTTGACCTCGTATTTCGCATTGAATCTTCATCTTCGTTCAATCATAGGAATCCTAGCGTAAGCTCGTGTGGCCACAGAAGCGAAAGGGCGCTAACACTATCGGTCTATCGTTTGCGTGGTACACGAATGTTAACGACGTATTTTCTGTTGTGGTGCCCTTCGACCGTCCCAGTCCCAACGCCCCAAGAAAAACGTGGGACCAAGCCAGATGGTGGGACCGATGCCGTCCCGACGTGACCTAACCCGCGCTTTCTAGGCCAATCGTTGTCGTCCATTTGGTCCCGGGATCCCGGGACATTTTGTAAGAACGGCCCTAAACACCTAGATAGAAGGACGGTAGCGGGACAGGACGGTCTAGGTAATGATTTCTACTAGGTCATCAAGACCTACTATGGAACATTTACGAGTTTTTTTTATTATGTTGGGAGCGGATCCCGTGGTATCATTTCGGAAGGCTCTGGTCATCCTGTTACGTAAAATGGGGATTCAGCAGACGCTTTGGGCTACAGACCGATTTCGCACATCAAGACAAGCTATAAGATCTTTGCCAAGATATTAGCTATACGCCTCTAGACGTTTTTACGGCATTATAGGAGATACACAACAAGGCTTTGTTTCTGGCCGACGAATGGATAACGCAGTCGCAATGATGAAAGCGACGTTATCCAAATTCGAAGACGAACCGAAGACTACTCCGATTCAAAGTGCCGGTATCCTTTTCCTCAATTTCGACGAGTCATATGATACTCTGGACCGTTGTTATATTTATGAGATTCTACTAAGTTTTGGTTTAGCCCCCAGTTTGTAGGCCTCGTTCGCCGGCATCACGAAGGAACCACAGCAGAACTTTTCGTCAACAAGGAATATTCTTCACCTATGCAGGTGGTGTCTGGGATTTGGCAAGGATGCCCACTTGCCTCGTTACTGTTCATTGTGGCTGTCGAACCATTAGCTCTGGTGCTTCTGCAGGATACATCTATTTCCGGTATACACGCAACGCCATCTTCTGAATCGGCACATCGTTCTTTGCGTTCGTTGATAAATCAACGATTTTCTTACGAGAGGCTAACCAAATCTCAGTAGCTCTGAATATTGTAACACAGTTCGGGCGATTAGCGGGGTTAAAATTGCAGCCAGCGAAGAGTAAGTTTCTTTTCCTCAATACGACGGAACATCCACGGATGTGGAATGGTATTCCAGTGGTGGCAGATGGGGAATTAGTAAGGTGTCTAGGATATCATGTTGGATATTGAGATACAACTAACCAGAATTGGGCGTTAAGGATGCGTTCCATACAGCGGCGTCAAGTCACAGCAACGCAATGCGGCACTTCTATTGGTCAACGTGTATTATAATTTAACTCCATTATTATTCAAGCAATTATGTTCACAGCGCGAGTGTTTTGCCCCTCCCCCGGATATATTGGATCAACTAACGCACCAACAGAAGCGGTTTATTTGGTCCAAGACTCCCGCAGGGCACTTACCCAGACACAAAATTCTCACCTATGTTGATCTTTACCCCAAGCGCTGGTGGTATGGGACTCTTGTTTATACCGTTAGTGTTGAAAATACAAATACTGAAGGATGCTACACTTTGGCTAATCGAGCCAAAGGATAAATATATATCAGCCTGGCTAGCATGGAGAAAATTGAGTGGTGGTACGAGCGGAGGACAACTACTATCGCCCACTACACGAGTAGAACCATTGGGACTCACCAAGGAGATCTGTCTATGGCTAAGTCCGGACAAATTTCAAACGAAGGACCTGATGACGTACACCCAACAACATTTACCACAGACCTTACGTGATTTTGCTGTCTACAGAGCGACAAGGAATGCTTCCAGGGGACGAAATTCGAGTCCGGGTGGATCTAAACAATGTAACCACACCACGACCTACTTCCCAAGCCGTTTATACCCTTTTGGGGAACATACGCATGGGCTCACAATCGTTGGATCTGTGAGACCAGATCAGGAATGCTATCCCCACACAAATATGATCGGATTCCGGAATCACGTATTGCTCAAGCAAAAATAACTAGACTAACTAATGACTGTTATTCTTTGCAGCTACTAGCTGATTGGATGATGTGCCACACCAGAGCAAATATGGCCAGGTGGATAGGAACGGTAGTTCTAGCTTCATCACGTGTTCCAGTTGGTAAAATCATTGGAGCTTTTCCCAATGCAGTGGACCCACGAATTTAATGGACTTTGAATGGCGCCTTCGTTCAACTGGATTTATTGATGAATTTCAGGCGGGGACGCCAAAGCCAGCCATTGCACTACATCACGCCTTAGGAGTTTATTGGAGAGTGATAGAAGAGAACTGCATGAGGGAAAGTGATTGAAAGGAGACATTTCGGAAACACATTCTTTTTGCACCACACCCGGCGTTACATGTCATCGGGTGGGCAGTAACTGTCTTGGCTCGGATAGGATCGATGACGGGGTCTCTACGGAAAAAGTTTCAAAAAATGTATCATCAACGGATTGATCAATCCTTATTTCCTATGTTGAACTGGTGAAGCAGGACGCAGGATAGATGGTGGGGGTTAGTTCAAGTTCAAAACCAAAAGAGCTACGGAAGCCTGGGCACATGCTTACTGAATACCAGATATGAGTGTTATTTCGCATCGCCACATGTCAGCTTAATATATTTTATAATTGCGCCATGGCCTCCGATTCATGACACTGGATGAAAAGTGCAGCAGCCATGGGTACGACGCGGATCACACTTTATGGAATTGTATCCGAGCGATGGAATTCTGGAGGAAACTACTACAGCATTGGTCCGGAGCCTGGGTCTCGAATGATGTCGTAGACGCTTATCAGGATGCTATTGTACGGCGAAAGGCACCGCCCTTGGGACGGAAAGTAGTATAGGCGATGATGAAACGGTACGGGCTGAACAGATTCGATTTTATGGATCAATTTGAACAGATCTGGTTGGGACAATGCGGGATTGCGACAGTATGGATATGGCAATTAAGAAATCAAGCAGTTTTTCATGATGATAAGCAACCGCGTCGGGATCATATCGATCACGTATGGAACAATGTCATGCGCAATTAGAAGCAGTAGCCTCTTACGAACGAGGTCAAATAGCTAAAAGAGAATACGGGATCCGACTTCAAGTAAGTATTCAGTGCCTATTTCACACCAAACCAGCACCAGATCAAGACCAAGATAATTTATCCTTCCCAGTTCTGACGGACGACCGTACTGATACAGAGCATATATTGTAAACTAGGTTGAATATGTACATAGTATATAATGCGTAACTGACAAATCCGACTACATTTTCTACCACTGCCTACTTACTATTCAAAATCAAAGACCCTAAAAATCTTAGCAGTATTACCAAGTTACTCGCTTGGTCAGTGATAGCAATGCCACATACAATGGACATCACTGCGACTTGGTGCACCTTCGCAAACTTTGGATGCTGACGAAATTAGTAAAACACTGCCCCTTTATACACAATTTACAGAATCGCTGATAATGTAAATGTGGTTATAATACTCCGGGATTACATGGTAGTATGTGCAAGGTAACTAGGACACTTAGGTTTAATAGCAAATAGAAAAGAATTTAAAATATGTTTAACATGCAATACTTAACTGTCAAGCCTGTCCTGTTCGAATATTCTCATGGGCTCTTGATGTCGTGTGTACACCCTTTTTCAGTCATTTGCACCAAAGCGGCAATCATTTGCACCTTAATTGCACCATGATATACCTAAAATGAAAACTTCAAAACTTGATATCGAGATTAAAACACATAATTTTACTACATATACACCAAGCTCAATTGGTGTCGACCGTCAAATGTCTAAAATAGAATCCGCAATGACCAAAAATTCTTCGTCGAACCTGCTACAAATTATATTTCCAATAAACTGTCTTGTTTTAAAAAAGAATATGTATTTCATATCCTCTTTTTGGGGAAGTACTTTTAATTTGATTATCGGCTATACTAGTCGAACCCAACCAGTGTGTCACAACTTTTCGCGACCACAATATACTGATCAAAAACATTATGCACGTCTTCCATTAACCTCGGACGACAAAAATGTAGGTCATTAAATGGCCTTTCGCTTTCAGCCTTCGAAGACGTCTCATAATCTCTATGACAAACTATTGCGTGAGTGGCATGCTACCGGTAATTTCCTTCGATCGCTAGGAGGTACTATAATCTTGCCACCAGGGGTGTGCGGTATTGGTACCGGTAGTGGAGTACCGGTAGTACCACCGGTAGTACCACCGGTATTAAACACTACCGATACCGATACCGGGAACTCCAATCCAGGTATGAAGAGTACCGTACCGATACCGCCCTGAGTAATCTTGGTAAGTCTGAAATTATGGTATTGAGTATCGATAGTATTCACCGTCAGAGCCAATCTAGGTACTCGGTACTGATAGTATTTACCGTCCATACTAATCTCGGTATTACAGTAGTAACGACTAAATCGGTATCCAGAGACAATATTTTGTATCGGTATTTCTAGTATTGACATTGCAACATACCAAAAAAAGTCGTAGAGTTGATAATAATATTAATGTTTCTTACACTCACCATCTATGTAGCCTGGTTAATGCATCGTTTAACATTCAAGCAAAAGATAAGGAGGTGGACAATTGACTGATGGTAATGATAAGTAAATAGTATCTCTATCTGCTTACTATCGAGTATGTCGAGCAAAGAAGTGTCAGCACCACCACCACTATCATACGTTTTATAAGCAATTATATATAGGGAGAAATTTTCATAAACAAATATGACCAAACTACGTTTTATAAGCAATTATATATGCGGAGACATTTTCATGAACAAATACCGTAATGGACATGTCACAAATATCAAACTTGCTACAAGTAACATTACAACGGCAATAGTTTCCTATGGTGGCATGCAACCCTACTTTACTTGTGAGGATAAAATGTCTATCCAATTACCGGGTATTAACTATATAAGTCAAGACCGGTACAAACTACCGGTACTAATTACCGGTATGCAGTCCAATGTTGGTACAAGTACCGGTATGTGATACCGGCCAAATCCAATTTCGGTACTAATTTTGGTATACCAATACCGGCCATGTTAATTTCGGTAATAAACCGTACCGACGTGTTAATTTTAGGTATCGGAAGGAAACTATAGTATCAGTATCAGCAAATTTAGGTACCTGATTCGGTACTATAGTACCGGTCCGAAACGTGATACCGCACACCTCTGCTTGCCACAAGCTAACCGCTCTTCTACGAGCCAGTTTCTCCAAGGTTGACATATAATTCGTACAAGTACATTTGTCAGATTTTTTGTTTTCACTATCAACAGCGTTCTCCAGTGTTTGCGATTGAGGTGGCAAACGTATGTGTCTCTTAGATTTAGCAGTCAGCAATTGGCGTGACATCTGTCGTGCAGGCTCTAACATTGGACTTCTCTGCGTCGCCTTTATCTTGATTGGAATCGGTCTTTTCCTTTGTGTCAGGTCGGGTTTAATCAATATCAATGTCCATTAAGGAACTAATTTGTCCGAATGGGCTGCAAAGTCCTCCACCGTGCAGCCAGCAATCGCAAAACTTCAATCTTTTCTCTCGCACATTTTTTAGAAATCTCGAATTGCTCTGCCCATGGCATCGTTTTGCTTACGCCATCCGCGGCGCACCGCATCTGAGCGCCAAGCTCTCGCATCTCAGGCAGTGGCCACTGCGCGTTGCCGTCAGAGCTGCACCGCGCGTTGCTAAGCTTTATACTGAACGCGCTTGTACATAGCGCCTGAAGCATTGCTTTGCAGGCCGCGTTCGAACTGTAAGGACACTGAAGTTTACGACAGATCGCTACAAAAGTCTTGTAAGTCTCCTCATGCCAGCTCGAAGTGGCGTCATGATAGTAGCCCATCCAACCTTCATCTACTTCCAATAGCAGCTGGACCACCTCGGTCGTCCACGATTTATTATAGGAAGTGATGGTCGTCTCGCTATCACCAACCCCACATAGCCACCATTCTCTCGCACAGAGGGGTATTTTGTCTTAGCAAAAATACTCCATTTAACAGTACAGCATCCAGCAATACACAAAACGTTACGTAGGCTTAACGAAATGACTGCAATCTATAATAAGTAGGCTAGAATCTTTTACCTGCACGTGAAACAAAGTAGTGCTCAGTGAATTGCTTGGTGTTATACAGCGTGACGTGTTTTTACGCTGTGGTCCCATATACCATAAATTGGTATGATATCTTGGTGGCTGAGAGATTTCTTGATATGTGCGAACGTTCGTGAAAAGAGATGGATGACGCATAATTTCGCGCGCACCACGCCCGAGCTCGATATTTTTTGTTTTTGGCCGGTTGATGTTGATGAGAGTTATGCCCTTTTGAAACCGTTTGTGATGGTTTATATCGTTTATAAAAATGTGTCGAATAAGGCGACTATTTATCCAAGAGGCGGAACCTTTCCGTGGGAACTTTAATCTGGGACGCCCTTTTTAAGTTTGCATTTGTTGCACTTCTATTAATAACGAAGGCGGCGTACTGAACCGCATTGCCTCAAAAAGCCAGGCTTACACCACATGAGCACGCACCGAGCCATATTCATAATGGTTCGGCGCATTCTCTCTGCTTTACCGTAACTTGATTGGTTTCCACCTTCGCCTATTTGCCTGGAATTCTTGTGTTTCTACAAAAATCGTTGAGGTTCTTGTATTCTGCTCCGCCATCAGTTCGTAACACGTGAACTTTACAATTAAACCGACGCTCGAAATAAACCAAGAAATGCTCGAACATTTTCACAGCCACGTCATTGGTTTTCGCCAAAAAAGCTCGCATATAGTTAGATTTGAAATCGGTAAAATTTATCATGTAACGAATTCCAAACCTCTTCTTGGGAGGGATCGGTCCTTTTAGATCTGAGCAAATAAAACCTCCGATCCTACCCGTAGGCGTGTTTTTTACACTATCTCTTTTTGATCTGGTATTGTTTGTCTGCTTGCCTTGGGCGCAAGTCAGACAGTTCAAACGTGTGTGATCGGCGATTTCAATCCCACTTTTCGGATTTTATTTGCTAGTTTTTCAATTGTGTCTTTATTCAAATGGCCCAGTCTTGTGTAGAAACGCATAAGAGACCCCTTTTAAAACGTCCGAGCCACTGTCGATCTCATTTTCACTTTCTTCCAATATTGAAAACACTGTGTTGGCTTCTGATTTTTCGGTACGTCTAGCTTGACGTTAATTGCGAGTACCTTGTTGATTTTTGAACATAGTTTGTTGGTCGCACGATGCATCAATAACCTCTGTCCATGACTGTAGACCATCTCGCAATCCTTCTTACCGTAGGAAATAATGTTTCTAGCGAGATTTAATACACCTCATCAATTCAAATATTATTCGTAATTTCACCAGCTTTTACACGAATCTTTTACCATCCCCTTTTTGAGACTTTCAGCTTTCTTCCATCCGCTTGGGAGCACGCGCCTTCACGTCTTTTGCATCAAATAAATAGTTTGGATTATTCACTAGATGCATACTTGCACGAGAGTTCAAAATCTTCTTGTATGTGCTTGTTTTTTTACTGCTCGACGAGATAGCGAGTGTAAAATTTATCTTTTTGTTGTTATTGATTGTACTTCGACACTTCGCCTTATTGTGCCTGATCAATCCACAACCTGTGCATTTTGATCTTTGGTTTATCGTCGAGATAATTTACCGAGTCACTTCCAACTTGTCGTGGTTTTTTCCTCTCGTTCTCGACAGCAGCCGCGAATCGGCAGAGTTTTGATGCCTTCAAGCAAAAAATCTTTCAAAAAATTCAAACGACCAATTTTCTCGACGCACAGTAGGCGAATTTCGGTAAAGTTTAAAATATATATGTTGATCTTGGTATTTTCCGTTGGTGGAAGCGGCGGTTCAAACATAGCTTTTCATTCCTTATATCCTTCAGGACCATGCCTGTTAAAGTTTTACTTCTACTGCCACTTGTAAGATTAAATCCTAAGGAAGCAAGCAGACAGGATAACATCAGGCAAAAAAATGACAAAAAACACTGCAGGATGCATACGTGTCGACAATAGCGGGGTCAAACGAACCAAACGATGAATCCGCTTTCAACGCCTGCTTTGCGTCGTACGTCACACCGTCCGTGAAGACTGTGAGGTCGGCCCCTCTGCGTTGGAATAAAAATCCGTTTATGGAATATGATATTTAACATCGTCGGGTTATCCGGACGTGTATACTGAACAAAGCTGGCTCTACTTGAATCGGTGCACAATCGGTCTGGAAACCGACCCCGTCGGTGAGAAAAGCACATTCTTTCACACACATGGATGCATTAATCGGTGTCAATATCCTCTACCATATATGTACACCTCTTCTGCTAACAAATCATTGAGAAATGTCGTGTCTATGTCATACTGATGTATAAACATCCACATTTGGCAACATATCGTCATGAAAATCCGCACCGAATTTAAGTTCACTACCGGAGAATAAGTCTCGGTGTAGTCGATACCATATGTCTGACGGTATCCAAGAGCAACAAGCCGTGCCTTAAATCGTTCGATTTAACCATGTACGTTTCTTTTAATTGCAAAAAACCATTTTGTAACAATAACCTTTTTGTTTGGTGATTTTTCTTGAACACTCCATGTCTCTTTTTCTTTCAGCGCACTTAATTTATCTTGTAATGCTTTCACCCACATTTCGCGCTGTGGAGATTCAATGGCTTCATTATACGATATCGGGATTTCATATACAGCATGTACCTGCTCGTATCCAATTCGGTGACTTGCATCTCCGAAACCAGTGAGTCATCAGTTGTTGTCACAATGACCTGGCTGACGTTGCCTAATGGAACAATTTCTGTTGATGACGGATTCCCTGCATAATATACTATGCTTGTTTCCACAGATGGTCCAACGCTTACATGTTGATTTGACTATGTCACAAATTGATTTGTACCATCCCCATTTTCACAGAGATCATCATCGGCCATAATCACATCATCTTTTTCAAATAGAGGGTTAGATGTGCCGGACTCGCCTTGTCTATTTTGGTTGATGACATTCTGGTTCTGGGTCGTGACGATCTGACGCGGAGCTCAGGGCTCTTCTATTACCATATCCTCTGTTCCATCTATTTGTTGGAACTCCGTAAACACGCAATCAACTTCATGTTCATCAGTATTCTTACTTATACTTTCTCCATCAACCACTTGAATATATATATTGTTTGTGGTTGTTCAATGAACGTCGCTGATCTTGTATACGTCACACTTTTAGTTTCTTAATCCCAGACTCTATATCCCTTGATTTGTTCTGAATACCCCCAACAACATGCATCGAAACGTTTTTTTGTCGAGCTTTTCCGTTTCGATTTGTCGATGTGTGCGTAGCCTTGAGCACCGAAAACTCGCATTCCTTCAAGGTCCGTTTTTTCACAAAATATTATTTCGAAAGGAGTCGTCATTTTATGAGCCGCACATGGGATTCGTTTTGTGACATAAACAGCCGTGTTTATGGCTACAGCCCACCATTTCTTTTCCACATTCATTTGGTAGAGCATTCCCTTTGCTAGCTCCGTTAGCGTCCTATTCATCCGTTCAGCTAATCCATTTTGCTGAAGTGAATACGGAACTGTTGATTGATGAATGATCCCACTTTTATTCCCGCAAATTTCTGTTGATATACTCGTTTTTTTTCATTGTCGGTTCTTATACATTTTATCTTCCTTCCTTCATGATTTTCCATGAGAGCCTTGAATTCCAGGGACCGACTCACTACTTCTGATTTGTTTAAAATAAAGTATGCCACTACATACCTTGAGTAATCGTCAATAAACGTAACTACGTATCTTGAACCTCCTTGTGACTTAGTCTCCATTGGACCCATCACGTCACTGTGAACTATATCCAATACATCTTTAGTTTTGATTTCTCCGTACGCTGATTTTGAAAAAGTTTTGATGCTTGACTTGCTCAGCATGCACGCTTCACATATTTCTTGCTCTTCTTGATCCGGTAATTGCTTCAACTTGAAGACGTTGACGCATTAATGTAAATTCTGCAGCGTATGCAATGGCAGATGGCCTAGACGAGCATGCCATGTGCTTCCCTTCACTGAGTTTGTTTGTAGTCCATTCTCTTCACACGAGTTAGCTAACTCAATCGGACCACACTCTAGAACATACATTTTGTTGCGTTGTGCAACACTGGCAACGATCTCCTTATCGTTCCTTATTTCACAATTTGATTTTGTGAACGTAACATGTAGCCCTTTCTTCAACAATGCTGATATGGATAACAATCTTCTATCCAAATCCGGAACCCAGAAAGAATCCTCAATTCGGACTGTCTTCCCGCCTTTAGGTACCACTCGTACTGTTCCGACCCCTTTTGCGATAACTTCGCTACCAATCGCAATGGTTATTCTTACTGGGGTTTCCAATGGGCGAATATCTACAAACTCGTTTTTGTGTGAGCACATGTGACTACTAGCACCAGCGCTGTTAATAGTATGCTTGAAGAGGATTCGCTGGACCAATACGTTCAAAGCATATCTTCGATTAAAAACGCACATGGCAAGGAGGATAATCGATACATAAAGGAACTCGTCATCGGTTCGAGATGTCATGTAATGTATTGAACGCTTAAGTGGAGAAGGGATGACAAAATACACAGCAAAGACGTCGAGGTTTGGTACTAAAAGTTGGTCAAGGTCATGAACCTGAATTTGCCTTCGTCGGTAGGTTCTGTGCGCTTGGTATCAACAAAACACGAGAACGCCGCTGACGAATTGCAAAAACAACCAGCTAAAAAAGGGAACTAGCGTAATGTTTTGTCGACAATCGCTGCATTCTTACTTTGACGTCTTGGTCATGATCAGAGTGACGTTCATGAACTCCGTAAGCGGCACCGATGTGGCCACGTTATAGAGCGAGTACGCAGCATTCAGTTTGCCGTGCTTTTCGTGACCATTAACTATGGATGGTAAGTGGTGAAAACAAGTAAAATCCGTGATCTTATGCGTCTCGGGATTCTCCACCACATACGCGCTGATGACACCATCGTGCACAACAAGCCGAGAATCAGCAAGCCAACCGCCAACTTGTGTAGCTCTGACCGCAAATCTCTAACAATGTAGCGGAATAGCACACCAGCCAGGAAAAAATCAAGCCAGAGCACGGACAGTGGAAGCGCCTAGGAAGCGCATGAGACATAACTAGGTTCATCTCTGAAGAATTTAGTAGACCTGGAATAGCATAGTAGCAGCTCGTTTGTAGCTGGAATTGACTCGGTATAACAGCAGCCAACGTGACATTGAATTTCGTCACTTCGATGTAAAATAGTAGTACTAGCACCGCTGTATGATACGAAACTAAAGGAAACGATGAAATTACTTTTGCCCGATTCGTTTCGACGAAGTCGGAATCTCCGTTGGCACTTCCCCCCAACCGCTGATGAAATGTTGTTGTCGTCTTGCTATACTGGGTCCATAACTCTCGGTCCCATCTGTGCCAGTCGAGAGAGGACGGGAGCTAGGATCGTGGATCTACGCTTGCTTACGGGATCTGCGGCCGTCGCTCGCCTCGAAATGAGAGGCTTTCCGGCGTTAAACATGAGTATACCAAAATGTACCCCATCCGGATTCCGATAAGTTAAGAACGGTCGATTAGCGTTCTTTGCGATTAGGTCTTTGAATCTTCAGTCGGTAGCAATAGCCACTTCCTACGTATATCCACCACAAGTTATAAGGGCAAATCCGGGCCAAGTGTTCAAGCTAAATCGGAGTCTATATGGACTTATACAAGCGGCAATTACATAACAAGCGTTTTCGTCACTATGGGTTTCAAGTCCTGCACATCCAACTCATGTATGTTCATCCAAAAATGTGAAAATTTGTGGATTTACGTAGCACTATATGTTGATGACATGCTTATTTGTGCAAAGTCAGCTGAGGCAATAAAAATGGTTGCAGACGAAATTCTGAAACATTTCAAGTTGAAGATGCTAGGAAGCGTCAGATTTATACTTGGTATTGAAGTGGATTACAAACAAGATCGACGACAGCTAAAGTTAAGTCAAGGTACCTGCATTTAAAGGATGATCGAAAAATTTAGTCAGATCAACTCGAAGCCAGTAACAAATCCAAGTGTTGAAGGGCAGTTTTTGTACAAGTGCAAGGAAAAGGACCCAAAAACAGAAAATCGTCCTTTTCGGTCACTTGTCGGATCGCTGTTATATATTGCAATTGAGACACGATCAGATATTGCATATGTTGTTTGTCAATTAAGTCAGCACCTGGAACAGCCAAGTGAAGAACATTGAAAAGATGGAATTCGAGTATTTAAGTCAACTTCAAGCAAAGGAATTTATTACCATGGGAATACAGATGGTATTAAGGTTGAAGCTTATACAGATGCAGACTGGGCAGGAAACAAAGAAAGTCGACGATCAACATCTGGTGTGATGGTGATGATAAATGGACCTCCCGTTATTTTCAAGTCAAAGATTCAACAGAGTGTGGCATTGAGCACAGCAGAAGCAGAATACATGGCTTTATCGTTATGCATTCAAGAAGTGTTGTGGACAAGGATCTTACTGAAGGAATTGAAGATAGATGTCGATTATCCAATTTCTGTCTACGAAGATAACCAGAGTGCAATTGCTATTACTAGAAATGTTTGATACCCGAGTCGAGCGAAACATATCGACCTACATTCGGTATAATTTTGTGCGGGAACAAGTCAAGGCCAAGATCGTGGACGTCAAGTATATTGAATCAAAAATTCAATTGGCTGATTTCTTAACTAAGGCGACTTCGACAAAGAAGTTTCGCTTATTATTGGAAAACTCCAAGATTTGGAAATTCTAGTCGAGGGGGGGTATTGTACCTAGATGAGATGGTAGAGGTGGTACATTTATTACATATGCATTATAAAAAGGTAAGGGATGGACCAGCTGGGATGAGCAATGGGACTAATCAGTGGACAACAGTTTTATAACCGGTAGTCTATCCACATTAAGAAGATGGGACATATATCGTTGAATAGCTAGTGTAAGAGCATCTCCAGCAGTAGGCTATATCTATCCTATATTTAGCTTAGATTTGAATCGGGTATAGCGGCCATTTTCACAACAGTTGGAGATAAATCTGTTGAAGTAAATGGCTTGTCTCAGTCCATTTACCCTTTCATAAGAAATACCTCTTATATATAATAAGGAAGCATTACCCTTTGTACTCTTTGAAGAATAATAACACACAAGAGGATTAGTGGCATTGAATCCGCTACACTTGCACTTATATGTGCATATATACATGAAGTGTTAATGTTTCTACTGAGGTATAGGAACTCTACCTGAATGTCTCTACAGACATAATGCTTACTGTCTTTGATAAAAGTAATATATAATTCTTTTTGCCTTCTTGCAAGCAAGTTCTTTCTCTACCTTCACTACTTCTACGCGCAACGTGCTATCACTTCAACAGGTTATGAGCCCAAAAAGCTTGCGCAAGAACGATTCGCGCCGTCTCGTGGTACTCCCGAGAGCAAAGAGACCCAGAATGAACGTGCTCTGGTGTCCGCTGCATCTGTCCCGAATGCTCAAGCCCTTGCGGGTGTAAGCACCGACAGTCAGCGCATGTGCTCGTACTGTGAACGAACCAACCATACCACGGCTACGTGCCGGGTGTTGGTGAAGGACATGTCGATGGGTCAGGTAAAACCTAATACGGTGATCCCACCCAACTTTAAGTGGCCGGGTACGCGTCCGAGCAACCCACGCAACATGCCAAACAATCATGGAAACCGTCAACATCCATATGCACGCGGTTCCAACCGGAATGGCAATAGGGGACGACGTGGCAATGCCCAACGTGAATACGGTCACGGCAACCGTAACAGTGGACGTGGAAATGGCCAAGGAAATTCCGGCTACGACTCTCAAAGTGTTTTCAACGGGTACCATCAGTCCCGTCACAACAACGCCATGATTGCCATCACTACCGCCACCGTGTCGACATTCGGTTTGACAGCCAAGATGACTTCCACGGATGTTGATCCGGTCTGGACTATCGACTCTGGTTGCACGCGTCACGTAACGTATAACGAAGCGTGGTTCACGACAACAACGCCTTACACAGGCTGGATCACTGTTGGTGGAAAGAACCAAATCCCGATCCTTGCGGTTGGTGATATCTCCCTCAATGTCATCGATTCCAAGGGACGACCTCAAACGCTCAAGTTGCGCAACGTTCTCTACGCGCCCGATCTCAAGTTTAATTTGTTTTCGGTGCCTGCGGCTGTGAAGGAAGACTTTCGCTTCTCTTTTAATCGCATGCAATGCGCGATTAATACGAGTCAACATTTTAGCGTGAAGGCTAAAATTGCCACGCATGCTGACTTGTACCAATTCATGGCAAGTCCGAAGTCGATATCGGCTAGAAACCCGACGGCTCTGATCACCCTTCATGGTAAGTCAGCCATTTTACGATTACATAAACGAATGGGTCATCCTAACTTTCGTATATTACAGGCTTTGCCTAAGAATGAAGCGATCATCGATCATGAACTCGATGGAGTAAGATCGCAACTAGATACTACATGTTCTTCATGATCACTAGCAAAGTCACACCGTCAACCATTTAACCTAAATAAAATTGTTGAACGTGCAAAATTTCCTCTTGAAAAAGTTCATAGTGATATATGTGGTCCAATGCCGACACCGAGTCTAACCGGTTGTCGCTATTTTCTAGTCTTTATTGATGACTGTACGCGATTCGCAGTCACATATATTATCAAAGTTCGTTCAGAGTTATATGAATGCTACGAAGACTTTCGCCGCAAGGCGCTTAATGTTTTTCACTCTGATGTTCACACTTTCCAATATACGTCTAATAATTATGATCCTGAAATTAAACCTCTTCAACCTGACAATGCGAAAGAGTATGAAAAACTTGGTCGAAAGTTGTGGGGCAAATACGGAACCAAAACGCAATTTACAATGGCGTACACGCCCAAACAGAATGGCGTAGCTGAACGAAGAATGCGTACCTATATGGAACGCGTTCGGGCTACCCTATTTGACGGAAATTTACCTCGTGAATTATGGGCTGAATGCGTTCGCCACATTACTGACCTGGTGAACATGACCCCCAGCACTGTTACGAATAACGAATGCCTTATGAGCTTTGGTATGACACAATATCTTCCGTCATGAACCTCCGTACTTTTGGATGGAAAGCTTTTCTCCACGTCCCAGAAGCACATCGGAACAAACTAGATCCACGTGCTACTATATGCATGTATCTCGGCTTACCCGACCATAAGCGTGGTTTTCGACTACTTGATGTTTCCACTGGCAAGATTATCTACAGCCGTGATGTTACCTTTGACGAAACCGTATTCCCCTCATTGACATTTTTGCCAACAGAATCAGGATTAGATAGATCAAATCGATCAGCAGAGCTAAAACAGCCTAATAGGGATGAAACTTCCTCAAATACGGATCGTATTATATTGCCTACGACACCCTATAATGTAACTCATCAACCTACAGAAAATGTTGCATCCAAGCCGGAAGTTCCATCACTATACTTGCCATCCTTGGCTGATGCTTTGCACCGAAACGAGCAAACCTATAGCTTCATTACACAACCATCCCAACGAGGCACCAAGCGCAAGTTTGATGACATAGATCAACTAAATGACGTTCCCCTTGAAATATCCGTTCCTCTTTTAAATAGTTCTGAGGATATTGCAGACGAACATCGTCGGGTCAATCTCATTTACACTCTTCTAGCTATTCGCTATATTGCCGAGCCGCGTACATTCCGCGAAGCTAAGACATCTTCTCATGCTGAAGACTGGTTTAATGCTGCTCAATCCGAGATCAAGTCTCATGATGACAACGGCACACGGACACTTGTCCCTCGACCATCGGGAAGGAAAGTACTTCGAAACCGATGGGTCTGGGTTGTCAAATACAACGGCAACGGCGAAGTAGATCGATTTAAAGCTCGATTAGTAATAAAAGGTTTTCTCCAACAGTTTGGTATTGACTACACAGAAATTTTTGCCCCTGTGCTACGAATGGAAGTCCTTCGTCTTCTTCTAACTATAGCAGCGATACTTAACTATGAAATTCACCAAATGGATGTGAAGACTGCTTTTCTTAATGGGTTTCTGGATGAAGAAATATACATGGAGCAACCTGAAGGATTTAAAATCTCATGGAAAGAGCATTTGGTGTGCAAGCTCAAGAAGAGCTTGTATGGACTCAAACAGGCACCCCGTGTGTGGTATCAAACCCTCGCGAAATTCCTGGAGAGCATCAAATTCCGACGTCTCATCAAAGATCGATGTGTCTTTGTCGGATCGCTCCATAATCAGACATGCTATATTGCAGTCTATGTTGATGATCTTTTGATCATCGCTCCAACACCTGCCCTCGTCAATGAAATTAAATCTGCCCTGAAGCAGAGGTTCAATATGACAGATTTAGGGGAGGTGAAGTACTTACTCGGGTGGTCCATAGAACGGAACCGCAAAAACCGAACGATCTTCATCCACCAAGAAAAATATGCAACTAAGGTCCTGGATCGCTTTAAAGATATTGTGACGTATCCCGTCACTACACCAGTCGACCGCAGCTTAAAACTGTCTAGTGCCATGAGCCCTCAAACAGAAGCTGATAGAAATATTATGAAAGACATTCCATATCGCGAGGCAGTCGGCAGCCTCATGTATCTTATGATAGGCACTCGCCCTGACCTTGCATACTACATGAGAGAAGTAAGTCAATACCTCTCCAACCCTGGAGAAGAACACTGGAAAGCAGTAGTTCGAGGTTTCAAATACCTGCATGGCACAACAAGCCACGGACTAACTCTGGGTGGAACAATCCAGCAGACTACCCGTCAACTCACGGACAGTCTTACCGCTTTTTCAGACACTGACTATGCGAGCTGCTCAGATACTCGACGATCTATTGGTGGTTTTGTGACAATGATCGGTAAAAGTCCATTTTCGTGGCTTTCTCGAAAACATCATACTGTGGTTCTATCCACAACGGAAGCTGAGTATATTGCACTCTGTCATTGCATGCAGGAAGTAATATTTCTAAAGACCCTGCTAAGTGAACTTGGATTTCAATCCACAAAGCCAACAATAATTCACGAAGACAACCAAAGTTGTATTAAACTTGCGAATAATCCTGAATTGCACGGTAGATCTAAGCATATCGATATACGCTATCACTTCGTTCAAGAAAAAGTAGAACAACAACAATTTGCTATTACATATTGCAATACAAAGGACATGATAGCCGATATTTTTACCAAGGCACTTCCAAAGCCTCAATTCCTTTATTTGAGAAATAAACTTGGCGTGACAACTTGTGACAAAAGGTCGAGGGAAGCATACAAAACAAATAGACAATTCCCCTAAGGTTTTCCTACGCAAACTATGTGAGGTTTTCCCTGGTTTACTAACCAAATTTGACAAACATAAACAAAATAAAAAGCTTGAACATTCTAAGGTTTTCCTACGCAAACTATGTGAGGTTTTCCCTGGTTTAGAAACCAAATTTGACATACTTTAACAAACAAAAGGAGTGAACAATTTTATTCAAGTATATATTAATGAAAAATAACTGTTTTCATTTTGGTTTATTCTAATTAGACCAAAACGAATCTCTTAAAGTCATGACACAAAATTATTGAGAATGGTAAGAAGTGCCAATTTCGGCTCGAAGCCTCATCCAAGCACAAACCGTACCCAAACCAATAATTACTATGTTATGAATGCTGAAATAAATACTGGGTACAAAGCACAATAATATACTTTTGAAACACCATACGGACAGTTGTCAATTATATCCGAATTATAATTATCCTAATTGGCTTTAAAAATACAATAACGCTTCAACAAAGAAATTTCACTTTGTGCAAAGTACTTAGTGTCAAAACCAATAAATTTATTACCATTGAGTGTAAAGCAACAGCTACACCAATTTTAAGCTTCTTCGCAACCTTCTAGGATCACTTGGACCTATCTAAGGGTAATATATATTTGTCCAATCAGGATCAAGTCAGTCAGTTGATAAATGCACTGATCCAATCCAGAGGGGCTGTTGAAGTAAACGGCTTGTCTCAGTACATTTACCCTTTCATAAGAAATACCTCTTATATATAATAAGGAAGCATTACCCTTTGTACTCTTTGAAGAATAATAACACACAAGAGGATTAGTGGCATTGAATCCGCTACACTTGCACTTATATGTGCATATATACATGAAGTGTTAATGTTTCTACTGAGGTATAGGAACTCTACCTGAATGTCTCTACAGACATAATGCTTACTGTCTTTGATAAAAGTAATATATAATTCTTTTTGCCTTCTTGCAAGCAAGTTCTTTCTCTACCTTCACTACTTCTACGCGCAACGTGCTATCACTTCAACAAAATCAATGCTAAAAAGAATGATTGTCGCAATCACGACACTACGGCATTTTGGCACGTCTATCAAATCAAAACACAAGAGGTGCCTATGCACTGAGGGACCGCAACAAGCGACGTCACAGCGGCTCGCTAGCAGGCCGCAGGATCAACACGAATCGTGACTATGAAAGATACTACAACCGTTTAGTCCAACAGTACTTTGTTGACACACCGATATATACCGACGAGTATTTCTGTCGGCGACGGGATCATAGTTGCGTCCACGCGAGCCCTTCGTTTTTGTAGCGATTCTGAGCCAATTCTAATACAGTATCCGCTCCCACTTCCGGAACTGCCCAAAAATTATCTTTTTTCAAACTTGGTACAATTAAAGAACATAAGCTTCCGAAAGTCTACCAAAATGTCATTGGTTGAACTTATCCAATATTTGCCAATCAGAATCCATAAACAAAAGGGGATATTGGAGGTGATGGAATTTGGTAGACTTTTGTAACTTTGGTGGTATTTGGTATAAATCCAAAAATAGTTTTGAATACTTCGGAAATGTTACAAAAACATCACTAGTAATTACCGTCAGTTAACTACCGTTAGTTACCAATCTGGAATGGTCCAATCCGGAATGGTAACTGACGGTGATAGGAGGGGTCAGTTATTGAATGGTAGCAATAGTGAAGAAGATGATGGAGACGACAAAAATAGTTCCCTTAAAAACCAAACAAGAACGGAAAGCAAAGGCCACAATCCGGCTACACCTTCTTTGACCTTCTCCTCTCTGGCTGTAGTTGCACCTGTTGTAACATTGCCTCCTTGCCTAGATGAGGTGGGCCTTCCTTGTCTGCGATGACTCTATCATCTGTTGAACGGCGACTCAAATCGACTACATCGAAAGCAAGTTGAGCACCTTAGTCGCTTACAGCTGCAATCAAGTATCAAAAGCGGTTTCCGATCCTCCATTGCCGATGCCGCTACCTTTATTCTGGTGATAATAAGGCAAATTTGCATATCAGACACAAAAAGGTGCAGCCATTTGGGCTGAAAATCGCGAAATGAGGTGGCCACAAATTCCTCCATAACTCAGAATCTGTCAGTGGTATTTAGATGCTAGACATATCTAAAGAATTCTGATATGAGTACTGTCATCAGAAGTAGGATTTGTTCTCGTAGCTATTAATCCGCAATTTATTATTTTTTAGATTTCATACAATGATGTATAGGTTATTACAGAGATTACGTGGTAATCGCAGAAAAAAAACGAAAGGATTTTATCAAATAAACCATGCAAGCACGGGTAGTTCAGTCTCCTTCTTCCCATCTAGGTAGCTTACCCTTGCGACTTCATTTCTCATCAAGATAGAACATGTCACCTTCCCCATATGAAGCGCTGATCGAGGTCGCTCCTCGGAAGCAACCACGTGAATCAATCAATATACCCCCACCGATCGTCGGCTCGGAGGAAAATCTGATCGTTGTAAGTTTCGACGGATCAGCGAGTGTGAAGAAAGGCGTGGGGCGTATAGCGCGCTGTTATGGAAACTGCCAGAATGGACTGTTATATCGGCCGGTTCAGATTATACTCCAGGTATCACGGTCAATGAGGCCGAATATCGTGGTCTGCTGCTAGGTTTGGATCTCTTGCAAGAGCAAAAGATTGGAAGAGTAATCATATGCGGAGATTCAAACCTGGTAATTCGGCAGATCACTGGAGAGATCGATTGCAAAGCACCGCGTTTGAAGTTGCTGAACGATCGCGTTATGAAAGCTTTACGTGGATGGCCAAGTCATGATCTTTTACATGTGAAACGTGATTGGAATCGGAGTGCAGATCATCTAGCCACTATGGCCATGCGTGATCAGACCGGATCGATAGTTACTGATAAAGCATTGCTGGAGGAATTGGCGGAGATCAATAGGCTGCCCGAGCTGATTCATGCGGAAGATAAAAAGGAAGCAGCCCAGGTCTCGATCATGACGAGATCACGAGCCAGATCACCACCTAACAGGTCACTCTCTCGAGAAAGCCTAACAGAAGAAATAGTGCATGAGATGCGGATCGAAAGAATTCTCAGGGCACAAGACGAAGAAAAATGGATCGTTGATTTGAAGGCGTTTCTGAATGAAGATCTGGAGAAGTTGAGCCAGGGTGAAGCAAAAGATTGTGCTAAGATCGCGTCCAACTATGAGATCGACGAAAACGATTTATTGTTTTACTATGTTCAAGCTGATCAGGCCGATGCAGATCTGGACCGATCAGCCAGGATCGTGATCCCGGAAACTTTACTAGCTGATATCTTACATCATTAACACGTCAGTTTAGAGGGTTGTCACCAGGGCGTAGGTCGGACGTACCACAGGGTTCGCAAACATTTTCATTGGAGAGGCTTATATCGAAGTGTCCAAAAGTTTGTCAGGACATGTACGGATTGCGAAACCGGGAAAGGTATGCCGAACATCCGGGGTAGATCACCTAGAAACATCCAAGCGACCTACCCTTCCAAGTGATAGTGATGGATCACATATCTTCCTTGCCGAAATCATTCAAAGGCAATACAGAACTGCTGATTTGGACTGATCTGTTCACGGGATTAGTGATTGCGAAAGCGGGATCTACCCGAACAGCCCAACAAGTCGCCTGCAGTTATGAGGAATGTGTCTTTAGGCGGTTTGGAGCAAGTGAGGTGATCAGGCACGATCGGGAACCAGGTTTCATGGCTGAAGTTTTTCTATCATTTAATCAGATGCTTGGTCAGAAACAAAGCGCAACCATGGCCTACCGTCCGCAGGCGAACGGCAAGGCCGAGCGCATGGTGCAGACGCTAACCAGAGCTATTAAGGTGTATGTCGCGGATTCCGCTCAACAAGATTGGGATGAGTATGCAGAGAGACTGGTGTTTGCGTTGAATTCTTCTTTCGATCGGATCAGGGGAGATACTCCGTTCTACTTGGCGTATGGTTGGGACCCCCGATCTACCATCGAGTCGGTGATTCCCGTCGGATGCACCCGAGGTCGAGATCGCGAAGCTCGTCGATGGCGTATGGGACTCCAGCGCCATTACCAGCATGCGCGGGAACAAGTGAATGAACGACTGCGGAGGGCGATCCAAGAGAGAGCTGATCGGAATAATGATCAAGCCGATTCGCATAATATCGAACCGGGATCAAGGGTCTGGCTTTACTTGGATCGCGTGAAAGAAGGATACGCCAGGAAGTTAGCGCATTTGTGGCATGGACCATTCCGTATATCCGAATTGATCGGCGATCATGCCGCCCGGTTGATCACTGCTGGTACCGATTACGGAATTTTCCTGATCGTCCACTTGTCGAAGCTGAAGCTGGTCCGGGAATACCCCGATCGCCCAAAAACCAGGTTGTCATCCGATGGTCAGCCAAGGTTTGACTTCGACGAAGCTCTCTTGCCCGAGGACAGTTGGGAAAGAAGGTTGGATCAGAATGAGTTTGAAGTGGAAAAGATTTTGGATACCCGATCAGGCAAGAGGACCCGATTTGGTCGAACCCATCGTGATTACTTGGTTCAGTGGAAAGGTTATGACGATCCCGAGTGGGTAGATGAACGGGATCTGAACTGTGGAGCTTTACTAAGGGAGTTTGAATGTGATCGGGTGAGACGAAATCGATTTGGAGTAATGCAAACCCACCAAGAGGGCAACCAGGAGTCTCAATAGTCTGGGTTGACACATTGTGACTGATCAGCCAAAGGTAATGGTCGAACAGGTGGAGATCAAGGTGGTTGAGCTGGTTCAGAGCCAATGGATATATATATACATATAATTCACGAGAACTACATTTGCATACATATGAACGATCGATATATAAGATGGAGACAATATTGGGACCTGGATATGAAGTGTGGATATGGAACGTGAAAGTAACCAAGAAGCTGTCGTGATATATTAATGATTATGAAAAGAACGAAACGGAAGCTGGCTATCACGACGATCACGGGCCATACTTCGTGCGCAGACGAGAAATCTTGAGCGCCGGATGATCCATGGGGCTTGATCGGTATTGGTTTCGCCAGGGCTCTTGGTGATCGGCAAAGATCAAGGCATCACGCAACGTGCCGATCGGAGTCGGGTGCCCATAACCAGGATACCACTCCCCGCCGTCGGCCTTGACATCTCGCGCTTCCACTCGGCGAACAGGCAAAGTCGTTGTGATGGTGACCCAGAGAGTTTTCGAAGTGATCTAGGGTTGATCGCTCCGATCACTACCCGATCACTCGGCCGATCGCTATGCCGATCATTGGCCGGCGTTCAGACAGCTGATCACGCTCCATGGTCAAACATTGAACGCGGCTTGTCATGTCCTGCAGATCTTGACCAAGTTTGTCGCGATCCAATCATAGGGCCGACAGCTGGCTAGCCAGATCGGCAGAATCACGCTCCAGAGTCACGATGACGACCCGATGGTCAAGCAACACGGCATTAAGCGCCAGATTAGTATGGTACAGGGAAATTAACTCGGGAATTGCGCTTCGGAGCCCCAACCGCAATCGGCTAGTTTCCATGGACCCCAGCGTGAGCGGACCAGATCCCTCCACCAGACGAGCTAGCTGCTCCAAGTAATTGACGGGGCGATCCGAAGAAGGCCGAGCGGGAAAACTCCAAAGCGGACGATACGAAGTCAGGGTTGTCGCGGGACAGATGATGCTGGTCGTGATCGTGGCCGCGGTCGTGATCAGGGGAGTCGCTGGATCAGCTGAACTTGAACTGGGAGGTGAGTCGGTGATCGAAGGGGCAGCCGAAGATTCAGGAAAGGGAAGGGGAGATCGTCTCGAGTCAGCCGTGGGTAGTCGCCAAAAGGGAAATCTGGAAATGAATGAGTCGAACTGCAGTCGTTGCGTGGCTGCAGTTAGGCTCAGGGGCGGCTGTGGTAAAGCGATCTGGAAAAAAGTTGAGAATGAGGTGGTCCACATATGGCCG
>MIQA02024045.1:0-27430 GCA_001887855.2 Sclerospora graminicola
GGGTTGGGGTCGATACTTAATCAGTATCTAGGCACTGATCAGGAAAGTTCGTCTGATCAGCCAGCAATGAGAGAGAGATATAACGAAACCAAGAAAACGCGATCAAACCACGATCTTCCACAGTAATCCACAAACGTTATCTCCACAAAACCTTTACCAATATTATTAACGTGTTCCAAACACGTCCGCGTTGCGGGTGAGGTTCGATCACCTAAAACAAACCCGTCGGGGGCCTTCCGGTAAGCCAAAATGCGTCTAAGCGCGTCTTAACCGGGAAATAGATGAGCAAGAGGGGACTAATCAACCCTGTGCTCCCAATGACCGCACACGTGGCGGAGCGACTCTTTGCTTTAGGGGAAAATCTAAACCTGTTATTATATATGCAAAGTCCTATACCTGTGTACCATACATCAACTCATGCCTGACCTTTACTTCGAACCTATTTACTTCGTCGCACGGTTGCGTAACACCCTCTTGCCCATCCTGGCTGCACCTTCAAGCTGATCTGTACCGCTTCTGCCATGATCACGACCCGACTCTTCAAAAGATCTTCAACCCATCCTGATCTTCAACAAACGACCTTGAAACCACTTGAGACCTGCTCTTCAGCACTTGTCCACTTCATATACAGTCCGACCAAACCGAGAACTTACTTGCCCTTGCATCTGAACGCTGATCAGAGGCTGATCAGCCCTGATCACGATCGGCATAGTGATCAACCGAGTGATCAGGTGGTGATCAGGCTGATCAGCCCTTGATCACCCCGGGAACGCTCTGGGTCATCATCATCGCGACTCAATTCATCTTCTAAGCCACACTTCCGACCTTTATACCCCGTCAGGACAACCATATAACACCGATCTCGGCTGATCAGGCCTGATCAGGCCTTGCCACGTCATCTTCGGACCAACCATGGGTTTTCATCACTCACACAACCTGTCACTCCACATGCCCGACTTCATTCCACATCTGATCTTCATTACTCGGGCATAATAGGCTGATCAGGCCGTAACTTCGTGTCATGATCAACTTCAACCACTATACCATTCAGAGATCGGCTGGTCACCTGCCCTTGATACGTCATGTCAACAGTCACTCTTTTCTTATTACATCCACGGGAACTCCACTTAGTAACTGTAGTAACGATCGTGATCGTGATCTCCATCATTCCGTCAGTGTCTGGGACTGGGCTTAACGACAATACTTGGCTGATTTCTCCACGTCGTGAATATCCGTTGTCCGCCACCTTTTCCTCTTAACCGTGATCAACCTTTTCCCACCCATCAACCGTCATATGTTGATGGGTGTTCTATCGTCACCAATCAACGGCCATGTGTGGTCCACTTCATCCCCAATATTTTCCGATCGCTTTACCACAGTACATTGTACCCGGTCGGCTCGGCCGGATAGCCACCCATCCGAGCTCCTCGGCCGCTGGCGCTAGCAATTCCTTGGCGACTTTTCATCCGATCCGGGTGCCTCCCTCATCCACTAGAACCATCATCTTCCTTCAGGCTCCCTTCACTCATTCCTTACAAACAATCCGCCGCCTCGGCCGTCCGCCATCCGCGCCTCGGCCGTCCGCCTTCCGCGCCTCGGCCGTCCAACATCGGCGGCCTTGCCGTCCGCTTAGCCCGCCTGTTCGACTATCCACGCCCCTTGTCATGTCCACCAGCCTGATTTCCAGCCTGGCGCCGCCCGGCCGCTTGTAGACTTCCCCGGCGGCGACTATCCGGTGCCCGCGCCCTTGGTCCGTATTTCCGCCAATCAGCATGCGCCCTTTGGAAAGTACTTTGCATTATTTCATAAGTCGCTTCACCACAGATGTATCATGGCGGTAACAATTATGGCAGGAGTGCTGCGGCGGGAGTGACGAAAATGTATGCAGACGGAGTAAACCTTCATTTCGGATGACCTCAGCAACGATCCGAAACGAGCTCATTTGCGTAAGCTGTATGATGTTCTGATTGAGTATAATGAAGTTTTGATCGGCAATAATCGGCAGTTGTTCAATCCTCGTAGTTTGTCCGATATGACCCAGCAATTGGCAGCAGCTTCGTCACAGCAACACGCGTTTGTGTATGGACAAGAAAAATACCAAGTGGCGTTCTTCGAAAATATGGCACCTTGAGCAGCTTCGATTGACACTGGACCAATCGGACTATTTGACGTAAGAAACAACGTTCATTTTACCGCAGATAGATCAGCGTTAAAGTGGGTTCACTGATGACGCGATGACACTGAAGATGACGTCCTGCGAAGCAAATAGTATAGTTGATTTCGTCGATGGTTGGCATATTGGTGAGAGAAATTTGGCATATCCTGGTGGCAATTGGCCGAAAGAGTCTCGATTCCATCTGCCACTGAACATCGAGGCTGCTCGTAAGCATGATCTAAACTAGTGTCGATAAGTTTGGGCATTTACTCGCTTTGTAGCAACCACAGCAAAGGGGTAATATTCAGCTTGCCACTTGGATCTGACGAAGACTCAGGAATGGACGATGTATCCAAGTCTTATTGGCGAGCAGCTGGAGATTTATTGTTTGCAGTGGTTAGATTTGGTTTCGTAAACTCTGGTTCCTAAGACATCTGGATCTAGCCTTTTTCATGTGGGGCGGCTAAACAAATATGAAAACACAAGGCCAGGGTTTTAAAAAACCATCCGCGCATGTTCAAGGTCGCGATCGTAGTAGCCGCTGGGTTTCTCTTTGTAATGTAATAAACACGAATGAAGAATTGAAGCTGAGTGCCGAAAAAGTGTGTGGACCCATTTTCTATTGCACATAACGTACTCGACGACAAAAATTTCTGCGTGATCAGCTTTGCAAGACATGGTAACATCGTTCTGCCAACTCGGGGGTCTCTAACCCAAATTCCGCGGTCGGGACGAGCCAAATCACGACCGCAAAACACTGCCGTCAATTCCAACACTTTTTGTAACACCACCGGGCATAAGGGATGAAATTCTGGCTGGTTTTTCAGCCTCTGTAGGCAGTCGCTGGTACTTGGCCATCACAGCGAAAAAATGATCCCAACTGAGTTGCTGGAGATTCTGCTTTACGTGATAGAAGGCTTGTTGGGCACACTCTGCTTCACTTGTGGTAGACGCAACTAATCGTAAATACGCCGCAAGACAGCCATGGTTGATAAGCGCCGCGTCGCAACAAGCGATCAAGAAATCATGGCAATTTTCACCATCTACGTTAGTACAATGGGTCCCAAAAGTCAGACCCAATTTTCAAAAATAAGCACAAATATCTTATAGGCGACGCGTTTATAATTGAAGCAATTTGGTGTCATGTACCCGTTGTCAATAGGCCACAATCGCAAATAGTGAGTAGTTTCGATAGCTTGATGAATTCGCGAAAAAATGAATCTTTTTCGTTTAGCTAAATAATTGACACGTGCCGGAATAAATCCAATTGTTTACATTTGTACATCTAATTTGCTGATTATTTCGGATGCATTTCAATCTCAAAAAAAATCAAAGAGGAGAACTACTGCACCAATTCGTGTAAATTCGACCTCTCATATACTATCTTTTCTTGCGCACTCGAGAAAGAGGTTCTCACAGTTCGACCAATTTTAGCGCTTTCATCCTCAAAGGGTCACACAAATATAGAACTCGTTCTTGCCACGGAGCTCTTCCTCAACCTTGTCTTCAAGCTTGTCCATGCCGACGATGAGGCAGCGTTACCTTCCTCCTCATTCTTCTTTTCTCTTCCAACAGGCAAGGGGGCGGCGGGCCAAAGCAACGTGATCGTCGCACAACAACCCCTGTACCGCAGTGGTGATGGTTAAGAGGACGCGTGGTGTGGTATTAGAGGGCACCTGGCACACGCGGCACAATTGATTGCGTCGTTCTCCATATGACGGGCAAGTTTACCGAACACTTCGCGGCTGGTAATCAAGTTGATGTACTCGTTATCCAGCTGGAAGCCTGTTGGCTGAATGCGTGGCGGTGGTCAGCATTGTCGTGAGAGGTGTGCAACTGTGGGGGTCAAATAGGGAATGTTGCTGCTCAACAGAGAACTAAAAGCGGCGATCTGAGCAGAGGCATCTACTGACTGACATTTAGCAAAATAAGAGTCTTTTCGGGAAATGATAATATCACTACAGTTTGTCATTGAATTTTTCGATAACTTTTGATCTCAGCGATTATTGAGGTGTTATACAGCTGAAGGTTAGACTCGTATAATAAATTGGAGTCGTTTCATAAAAGCAGGTTTTGTATTATTTTGATCGTAAAAGTGGAAAGAAATGAATTATACTGGACATATTAGGTTTATCGAAAAGCAGAATATAACTTCCAAAATGCCATCGCACCATCGCCCCCCCCCCCCCTGTATCATAAATAAGGTACAACGCACCGGGATCTACTCTAAAGTATATCTTATTTATTTTTCATTAGACCACTGGAGCAAATAGTCACTTTTAGTGTATTATCGAGACGAAAACCAGACGGCACATGAGCAGCAGATAGATGATGCCATCGATCCGGACGCGTTCAGAAACGTGGACATGATATCGTCGCCGTGTCCGAGTATCCTGAGTCCCAGTACAATGGCCGGTTCTCCAGAGGCAAGGGACGTGGCTGATGCTTCCTCAAAGACGAAGGGGAATGTTGTGAAAGAAGATGCTATAAAATATCAAGAATGTGCAGTGGTACGTATAAACGTCGAAAGTGGGTCATATAGATGGAAGTGTAATTGCGTCCCCACCTTCTAGAATGCCACAGGAGACTGTTAAATAGTTGGAGATTGGTCAGGAATAGGACGAAAAAAATAGACTATTGTACGTTGCGAAAGTGGCGGGACGACTTTTTTGTCTCGTAGACTGATTTCTTTGCTTGTTGTGGGTTATACAGGATGGGATTAATCTATGGGGAAAAGAAGCAAAGCGCAAGTAGATTATTTGCAATCTCGTCCAAAGTCAATCGTAGTGCCAAAGTATTACGATGTGGTTAGTTTGCGGTTATTGCACTCATTTACTGTGGGGCTTTTCTAGAGGTATAACAGTGTGGTGTCTTTCTTTTGTGTGCAGCGTCTGGCGTTGATGACCCCGCTAGAGTCATACATTCGCCTTGGCAAAGACTTTAACGAGCGGAGAAAAACGATTCTTTCACCACGCGAATAAAAACTGGACATGACATACTAATTTATGAACGGAAAGCAGCAGGCTTAGCCTTTTACCAGCTTTCAGACACGTTTGAAAAGTTCGGCAAGCATTACTGCGTCAACTTTGCTATCTCAAAGTATGATGGCGTCAGTGTGTTTCAAGTTGAGCCCGCCATCTACACAATAATTGTGCAACTTCGGCGCGGGAAATCTCAAAGGTAAATCAATCCACACTAAATAGAAACAGCCACCAAAGCGTATAGCAACACCGGGCAAGCTTGAGACCATAACCATTACTAACGTAAAACATCAGATTTTCGCAGGAAATTGGGTACCTTAGCTAAGTTAGGATATTTTTGTTCGATCAGCAGACAGGTGGAATCCGCATGAACCAATGAAAAGCTCTAATCATGGACTAGGTGGTGGTGTAAAGGGTTATCCTTAGAGATGTCTCTGGAAAAATATACAAGCTGACAAAAGTCGACCAAAACCCACCAAAAATATCAAAAACACCAGTTTTTGGCGGAAAATCTTCATAGAAATGTAGCTGATAAACCCGCCCGCGCTCTGGCGCGGGTGTTGGTGTCTCGGGACGAAGTGTGAGCTTCGTCTCGATTGGAAGTTTTGGTTAGTATTAACATGCTGCATTGGCGGCATGTTATAGTCGAAAGGCGCTTGCGCTTTACTACGGGTTTCAGATCCACGGTCTGTCTGAAAGCCTCTAGTAGTGGTGGCTTTTCCGCCAAAAAAAAAGAGCTATAGAAAGCCACCATTTCTGTCACGACCTGTCCACTCTGGTCTTAAACATTAATATGGCCACCACTTTTGGCGAAAGTTTGTTATTATTCTACCCGTGTAGAATAAAGAAAATCAAAAATAAAATAAAAAAAATTACCTGTTGTAGATAAAACCAATAACATATGTAGTGCTTCAACTTTTTAAACTCAGATTTCTATATTTGGAAAATGCAGGCACAATCGCAAACGACTTCCGCATTCTAAAAATATAGTGCATGATACAAATATAGAGTGTTTAAACAGTTTAAACACTACATATGTTAATATATTCTTGATTTAGATAGCCGGCTTTATTTAATCACTACAGTAGCATCACACCGCTCCTGAAGTGTAAAGTTTACAGTATAACACGACTTTTATCGATAACGATTTGGGAGTGTTTACGGTAATGTCATATGGGTTTCTTCCTCTTCCAGAAATATAAGGCCGCGCCTACAGTTAAGCGTGTCAAGAAATAAAAGGTCGAATTGGCGTTAATTACGGTTTTATACATAAATTCAAAGCCAGTCCGCTAAGGTCCGAATGTTGGATCGATAAAAAAAGGCGATGGTTAGATCGAGCGTCGCGACGAATTCCGCATCAGCGTGTAATTTTCAGTCGCTGCGACCACGACGACCGCTCCCGCCATCCTTAATTGTACCCACCTCCAGCTTAGCGGGAGCTCATGCCCAAAACTGACGTATCTAGCGCTGAAAAACGTCAAATTTTAGGGTTAAGTTCCTTGGTCGCACCGCTAGACAGGAGAAATATTACGCATATGTAGAACATATGAGCGAGTGTACCTTCTTGCACTGGTCTTGTAGTGCTTGCGGTGTTTTGGATCGGCCTAAGTCATTTTGAGAATGCAGACTCCGTGAAGTGTCCGACTTTAAGGACCAAATTTAGAAAAACCGCTGGAACGTTTTGAATGAATTTCGAAAACCGCTGAGGCGTTTTGAATTAAGCAAAACCTCCGCCGAATCAGCATGGATTCACAATTCAAAACCTTCAATCAGCTAGCCTCAGACAGCCCTTCCTGCTTAAGAATGAATTCGAGAAAGAACGGCCTTATATTTCTGGACAGAGGAAGTATTTTATATTTTGGGCAATAGTGGGTGATATGAATTTAGTCCAATTTTCGACTACGCCACTATAAGAATAGGACTAGCTTCGTAACTTCTCGTTTATCTTTGGAGTAAGATGGAAGTTACTCATGCATGGTAGCTAGGTAGCTAGATAATCACTTCTTAATGCATTTGCTAATAAATAAGTTCCTTCTTATTTGATTTCTACGATCTTGTAGCTTGTATCCGACTTACTTTTAAGAAATTAATGCGTAAATTAACAACAAGTGCAAGTTTCGTCGATTTATATATCGATCTATCAAGACATTTTGACTTATAGTTTCTACACTACTGCGATTATGGAAAAGGAAACTATCGAACAGCCTATGAGCCCAGAAGATCATAATGGCATTGACGATAAAAGTCAAGAAGTCGAAAAAAGCCAGGTTTGGAAGCTGAAGGAGCGCAAATTTTGGAATTGGTTTGTGGATTAGCTTTACGACTGGATAAGCTCAAGGTTCACGACAGCAACAAGAGGAATATTTCAGCACTTCAATGAGGCTCGGTACTCGGATGCGAATGGCATCTTTGAAGAATACGCCTGAGAAATATTCTCCAGACCATTTTGAAGAACTGAATAAAAAATTGGTGTCCTGACATAAAACAGAGAACCACCACAACAGATGAATGGAAACCTTGGTTGTATTAAGCTTCCTGACATGGAATATACAACGCCAAAAGTGAGCGCACATTTCGTGATAATCTGGTGGAGCCGATTTCCAAATCCAAGACAGACGCTCTTGCTGGAGCTCGGATTATCTCTGACCCGGAAGACCAATTGTCGGAGGGGGTGTCCGCGAATCCTGGTAGACTTCCGGATCGGTCAAGTCAACACTAGAATGACTGGCCCGATCATCCCGGTCTTCCTGGCCCGATCATCCCGGTCTTCCGACTAGTCAACATGTACGCACGAATCGGATTTTAACTTCCTCCCACCTTGTGTACCCATTGGTGCTCGGTGGTTTCACTCACTCAGGCGGACTCTACACGAAATTGGTTTTCCCGATCAGGTCGGGGAATGCGATTTCTTCCAGACGAGGGTGTTCTTCGGTGAAAATGTTCACCCAAACCGGAGCACGGATTAGGTATAAGAGTACCGTATATGTCGGGTCGGGATACTTCAATCGACTGGACAAACCAGTAAAACCAATAACCACGTAAGCCACGATATAATCACGATCTTTCACAGTAAAACCACTAAGTTATCTCCGCAATCTTTACCAATTAACAAATATGTTCCAAACACGTCGACGTGAGGGGTGACGACAGAAAAGTCTAATGCAATCCCGTCGGGGGGCTTCCTGTAAGCCAAGTGCACCTATGCGCATCTCAACCGGGAATAAGTTAAACTACAGGGGCCTTGTTAGCTCTGTGCTCCCAATGACCGCCGACACGTGGCGGAGCGATTCATTGCTTAGGGAGTAAATCCAATCCTGTTACCCTAAAATGCATGTCATAGCCGACTGCCACTCATAGGCGGGGCCTACTATTAAGAGCTACAACATTACACATCAGTTTTTACACAAATCGTAAAAGCTATAATACCTAAACTTACTTTAGGAATAATCCTAGTGATCCGATATTAGGTTCGAGTCATCCTGAGCTAGATGATAGCACGTCCCCTCATATGGAAACACGTAGAGGTAACCTAAGCTAGCCTGTGGTCACACAGTGCTTCTACGTGTGAATTAATTTGGTACACACTTCGAACCCCACGTCACGCATAAAAACTGTTAGTGTTTTACATAAGATTGGTTATTTTACACATAATTTTGGGTAGCCGACTGTGTCGTTTTACGGGTGGTTATCATAGACCGCCACAGCAATTTTGACAGGGTTTTGTAGTACCGTGGAAATATAGGTGCCGCCTTTGACATGCATTTTACGGTATTTAATATGGAATGTCTTATACCTAATGCACCAAACACCAACCTATGTGACTTAACTACTATTTCGATTTTGATCGTCCTTTCTTGGAGCCGATCTGGAACGTGAATTCGGGTCGACTTCTTGCGGCCGTCTTGGATCGGCATCTTAGATCGACCTGAAGCCGACTTCTGGGGCTGACTAGGGGTCGATGTTGGGTGGACTTCTTGGGGTCGGCTGCTTGAGGCCGACTTGGAGTCGACTTCCGGAGCTGACTTAGGGTCGATCTTGGGTGGACTTCTTGAGGTAGGTAGGTGGACGTGGGGTCAACTTCTGGAGCGGATGTGGGGTCGGCTTTAAACCGACCTCTGAAACCGACTTTGACCCAACTCGGGACCTTCCCAGATAACCCAAACTGCATATCTAGCCCTTCCATCGACTGCAGTGACTTGGGGATGGGCTAGCAGGTTTAATAGATCGATCATATCCATTACCCAGTCTAACTGCTCGAATCACCGATGTCCATCCATAATATCACTCAGAAAACAAAATCCAACCGCATTCCATGAGCTGGTCCAGCTGTAATCAAACTTCGCGGACGTGTCTCGACCGATCGGACTCTTGAATCAACCCGGTCTAGTATTTAAACATCTTTAGGCGTTCGTAGGACTCAACCTATTCACTCCAGTGTAATAACCCATGGAAAGGCATAGCGACGGCGACTTCCATGCTTTTATTCACATTTTCTTGGGGCTAGCCTAGAGCGCACCAACCCAAAATCTGCAAAGCATCCAAACCTCAGCACCCCACTAGGGTTGGGGGTTATAGTGATTGTAAAATGAAAAAAATGTATTAATAAGTACCGGTACTCCGGAGTATCTACTAGTACACGTTTTATTTCGGCAAGAATAAATTAAGAAAATTCGGCGCTTCGAAAGCAACAACGCGTTCACACGACGGATGGTAGAGTTACATATCAAGTTCGATGATGTTTTAGTTGGTGTGCAACGGTTGCGTGAAAAGCATGGGAGTTTGATATACGACGAAAAAAAAACTCATTCTGATGGGTTTTGGGAGCGTATATTTCGATAAACTCGCACAATCTGTCATCCAATTGGATCCGGTACCCGTCCGCGTAGTCGGATATGTTCCCGGAGGCGGAATCAACCCAGTTTGAACGTTGGAAGGCTGGACGTAGGTATTTATTGCTCAGAACCCAAAAAAGTTGGAAATACCTTATGCGAAGATCAGGTGGTTAGCACGCAAAGAAGGCTTTAAGATGAGTTTGATGGAGCTCGTTGATATGGCTTCTTTGAGCGAACAGTTTCCAGCCTATGAAATCATTTCACCACCCAAAAGCGAGACCCTTGAACAGCTCAACCATCTGATAGGAAAACTGATCTTCGTTACCTCTAAATAATTCGATCATTCGTTTTGGTGCGACCTTTGTTCGTGCATTAGCTAGAGCACAACCAGCAACGCGAATAGCTAATGGTAGACATCCATACATTTTTCTAAGCGCTCAGCTAGGTTAGCGGATCAACCAGGAGCCACAAGACAAATTAGTTCGATGTGAAAGAGGCAACACCGGTCAGCAAAGACAAACCAAAGTAACGATGTAATCCTTACCTCGACTTCCTACAGTATGTGCGTTTCTGGATAGATAGGTGTAATTTTAGCAGTTTTTGTAGCTTTGGGTTACATTCAGGACTTTTTTGTATTTGATTCGTAATTTGCTACTCGCTGCCCTTACTGTACCTATATTTTTGTGGTTTCGGCGCTGTCGCTGATGCGTCGAAGTTGTTTTACCTGAGCCAGCAACAGTGTAGTGCAATGAAAGAAGTTCCACATTCGCTATTGTGATATTGTGTGATAGTTTTCACAAAATGTATAAATACCGTGTTTTACGATCACTATAACCCCCAACTCTAGTGGGGTGCTGGGGATGCTCTGCAGATTTTGGGTTGGTGCGCTCTAGGCTAGCCCATTTTCTAATTGGTCGGGTACCGTTCAGCGTTGAGTCGACAAGTCCCACATATCAACAGTCGTTTCCTGCCCATCCGTGATAGGTGATCTCGTGGCCACCAATCAGCGTAGAGGTGTGGACCACTCATATCCGCATATTTGGAATCTGCTTCACCACACTTCTAAATCCATTTGGTGGGACAAGAGGAAGTTGTGAAATTTGGAGGCCTTGATGTACCACTAAAATCCTACAAAGCACGCTCTACCTGTGAAACCATTTCTTTTTCCCTTTTTCGCTTATGCCTAAGTCTGTTAAGTGCAGATCTTGAGCCAAGTCATTAATATATGCATGTTTTTTGCCATCTCCGTTGTGAAACTGTTCCTGCTTGATTATCTTGAATAAGCTATCTTCGCTCTGTGTTTTTCCTCAGAGTAATTCTCTGATTTGGTCTGGTAACATCATCCATCGTTACTACTGCAACGTCTGGGCGTATGAGTGGTGATGCAGTAAGAAATGAACAAATTTGCACCATTTCGGAGAATAACGTCAATGGCAAGGCAACTTGTTGTCCAACTTCTAGTAGTAGTAGTAAAATGTAGTTCTAATTAGTCTTAACTATTAGCTACTATAAACATATGCATTCTAGAATGTAATCTAGGCTCAGACTGATTGGGTGTGGTACTGTCACGTATCGCAGACTCTTGATCTTTGTCGACACTTGGGAACTGGGTATCTGGTGCTGGAAGATATTCGAAGACGCACTGTGAACTTATACGTAGTCTAATACCGTCTTCCCGAGTTAAGTAGGATCTTGCTTCATATTCCGCCACTGCTGCGACTTGAATTTTACAGTTGTTCCATATCGTCTCTAGATGGTCAAACGCATCTCTCAGGATTCCTTGAAAGATCGTTTGGTTCCGAAGCTGCCATAGCCATGCAACCCCAATCCCGCATAGGCCATTCCATAATCTCTGAAATACCGCTGCGTAAGTTTCATCGTACCACCCATGTTGACGCATCATTGCCTCCTTTATTCTTGATCCAATAGGGGGCGCCTTTCTGGACACCACCGCTGTTTCAAATAGGGATAACTCCCTATCAGTTAGAATTACTCCTCGCCATTGCTGGATCAACCGACGCCAGAAAGCTTTCGCTCGCTTACATTCCCACAGGATGTGACTGATATCAGTCCTGGTGGATGTACATGTTCGATCTAGTTCGCAGCTGCTATCCGAGGTAGTCCGGATATGAAAGGTGCTTAACTACATAGTCACCGCCCTAAAGTGCACCCAAACCTGATAATTTGTCAGCATATTATCATGTTCCCATACCTTATTCAGCTCCACATCTTGTAAGCCAGTCCACCAGGAACTTGTCATGCATTTGGTCTTCCACTTCAGTAGCACCTTTGGTAGTTGGGGAGCTATCCCATGAAAATACAGTTTGCGGAAACCTCGTCTTAAGTAAGACCATATTTTTCGTATCGGCGTCGTATCTTCAACTGTCAATCCTATCAGATGTAAATCCGGATGGGGTTTCAATACGAGGTAATCATCTTGAGGTGAGGATGTGTCCTCTTGATCCTGAAATGTGCTTGATATCATTCTCCAGAGTATGACATCCGCTTGTTGTGCGAGTATGCATGTATCGTTACTGTTCGGTGCGACTCCTCTGACTCTCCCGGGAGATACAAATGACCACTCGAAGAATTGTAGGCAGGCCGGTCCTTGATCCAGTTGGATTGGTGGTCTGACTCCAAGCGTTTGACCGATTTCCACTCTCGGTGAAGCGAGAATTATTGCACATAGCCATCGTCCTATTTTGTCGTACGTATGTGATCTTTCACTGATTCCAGTAACCTGCCACGTAAACATTGTTTTCGTTAGTCTAGTGATACCCAAATCCCTGATAGCCATTCTTGGTATTCGCTCATATTTCCGTGGCACTAGTACATCCGCGTGCACTTCTTGTATCCACGGGTTAGAGCTCCACTGATATGCTCCCCAGAACGGCAGCATGGAGCCTGGGAGCAAGTCGTGATAAGGATACTCATCAATGCCTATTGTTACAGTGATGACATCTGAGTGGCATAATCCATGACGTTTCACTGCAAGACCATTTTCCATGTCATGTATCACCTTCGGTAAACTCGTTTGAGTATATCGCTGTAATTTTTCCTTCTGTTCCAAGTCTGGTCCTAACCATTCCATAATAGTTCTTCCAATAGACCTTGTTGTGGTTTCGCGTACCGGCTTCCCTGCTTGACAGAGTTTATTACCTGTTGTTGGTGAAGTCCATGGTCCAGATGAACAGTCCGAGCCTATCCCATGTAGGTTTAACCATGCGCGTTGGTAGGTGTCTCTCGCAGCTATTGACCATTGGTAAGTTAGTTTTAATCTTTGAACCTGTAAAGCAACTGGTATCGAGATTAAGCCTACTCCCCCCGCCGCGTGCGGAGTAAAGAGTAAGGTCGGTGATATCTTGTGACGATCCTTATCGGCTCTGGTGCTGTTTCTCCATATAAATGCCTTCTGGATGTGAATTAATTCTTGTAATACTTCCCCAGACGGATCAAACATTCGCGCTGTAAATAGCAGAGACGGGATCGCAATAACATTAAATAATTGCACTCTCTCCGTAAATGCCGTACCACATTCTGTTGCTGTCGCCAATCGTCTTTTGATGGCTTGAATTCTGAGTGCCCAATTTATGCTGCTTAAATTCGCCCATCCAAAGTGATAGCCTGAATATCGAATGGTTTCTCCTTCCGGTATTACCGGTAACGTGTACCATTTTTTTGGTACAACTTCTGAATTTAGGAATAGAAACTGACTTTTGGCCGGTTGGATATGCAATCCTGATAGATCCCCGAATCTCCGCACAATTGCTAAAGCTGCTGGAGCTTGCTCCGCTCGTTGAATAAAAATAGTCGAGTCATCGACAAATGCCGAGAAACGGTGTTGTACCGAGCGGTCACATTTAAGGGGGATTACCCCCAGTAACTGATGTTCCTGTAATAGTGCCAAGGCCAATGGCTCCGCTGCTATTATAAATAACAGTGGAGCTAACGGACATCCCTGACGGATGCCTGAACGTACATCTAATGGCGTCGAAAAGCTGTTATTAACCAGAAATTCTGCTGTTGTCCCCGCATGAAGTCTGTTCAATAAATCGATGAAACCATCCGAGAACCCAAATAAACTTAGAACTGTGAATAGATAATCCCGGTCCACCGTATCATAGGCTTTGCTGAAATCTAGGAACAGAATCCCTGCGCTGTGGGCCGCAGATTCTCTCCTCATATGTTTATATGTGTCAAAGGTCGCCTGCATCATTATCACTGCCTTATCCATTCTTCGTCCAGCTACGAACCCTTGTTGGGTTTCTCCAATAAGTTGTCCGAGGAAGGATTGCAGGCGACGGGCAATAATTTTAGCAAATAATTTGTATCCCGTAGTTAGTAAAGAGATCGGCCTATAATCCAGAGCATCACTGGAGTCGCCTTTTTTTCGTAATGGTATAACTACCGCCTTTAAGAACGATGTAGGTGGGGCTGCCCCAGCTAGAATCTCGTTAAAGATTTTTGTTAATGGTCCAATGAGAATATCGGAGAAGTCCTTGTAGAAATCGTTACTTAAACCGTCATATCCAGCTGCTTTTCTACGGGCTATACCCCTGATCGCCCAAGCGACATCTTCCTCGAAAATTTCCTCCATTAACAACGTGTTTTGTAAATCAGTGACCATTCTATCTCTTGGCACCGTCATGAATTCACGTATGTCCTTCATCAAAGTGGAGGTTTGTACAACTCGATGACTTCCGCTTAGAATTTGTTTCCAAGTGGCCGCAAATCTATCTGGAATGGAAGTTGAATCCTGAAATGCCGGACCCGACGTTGCATTTATTCTGGTCACTGTTTGGTCTCGTTCCCAAATAGATGTCCGTTTGAATAGCCACCGAACATCTGCCGCGGATCTATGGAGACGTAATCCCTTGCGAAAGGACCTTTCTTTACCCATATCATCTGCTAAAGCCTGAACAATATGTTTTCGTAAAGTCGCGTTATCTCTTGCCGTTCGCTGTAGATGCCTAACACGCTTACGTCGACGTCTCGCCACCTTCCTTCGAATATTGTAGATTATGTTTCGACACTCATCCAAGGAGTTAATGTCAAGATTTGAGTAGTCAAGGGTTGCATTAACCGTTCCAATAACATATCTCGAGTTTTGTCCTCACATGAATCCGGAAAGGGGTAAGGCATTCGTCTATTTGCCAATTGTAATCTTGACACACTTGGGTCTTTTAGGCACAGACACAATTGATTATGGTCAGAATAGACTGAGGGAGCTTCTACAGCTACCCAGACTACCCAACCTTTCCATTGATCTGATTTTTAAAAGCGGTCGATTCGACTCGCTTGATTGCCCCGCCAATACGTAAAATGATCTGTTGGGTCCAGCTGTAATTCGTCTTGCACGGGTGTCATAAGAAGACGTGCATCCCATAGATGCCAGGACGCGACCAGTCTCGCAAGCGCTCGACTCTCAGGTCGATGTGATCTAGTACCCCCTAGTCGATCTAATATTGGGGTGTCCACACAATTAAAATCTCCTCCAATTATGCAGTTGGAGGGTTTTCTGACGAATATTTTGTTAATGTCACTAAAAAAAAATTCCCTTCCAACTGCATCCCCAGACGGCCCATATAGATTTATCAACGTGCAGTCATTCCATTGCACTGCAATGACACGATTCGTCCACCCACATTCATAACATGGTTTTATTTGATCCACTAGTTCTGGCACAATCAATATCGCTACTCCTCCTTGCTTATACGGGTGAACACTCCAATAAGACAATTTTTGTGAATTATGCGTCTGTCCCCATAACAGAGCCCATTGTGTCGCCACTTCATCCCGCTCCGTGGTGGTTACTATGTGCGTTTCTTGGAGAAATATAATCTGTGCTTGATAGTCCGATCCACCTCTATTCCAGGAATATAGCCAATTTGAAATATCTTTTTTTGTAAAACCCCTAGCATTTTGAGATAATATTATTGATGTCAAATTCTGTGGGTCATCCTTACTTACTTTTGACGGTGTATATTCCATGTCTTTCAGAAGACGATGTTTCGTAAAAACATCACTGTTGTTCATTGCAAAATATTCATGGGTAGAGACATGCTTCATTGCGAAGCCCTTAGTAACAACTGGGGCCCTGCAGACCGTTGTCCTCTGTGGCTTTACTTTCCTTGACAGTTTCCTGGATGGCATCTGCTGAGTACATGTACTCATACAAATCTTTCCATGCTTTCTGTTCTCTTTTTTTCAACGCCTTGAACTTTGCTGCATACTCCGGGTTTTCAGACATTACTCGTAAATGGCGCTGAAGGAGGCATATAATGGTATCAGTGGGATTGTAATTATTTCCAAGCATCGCTGCTAACTGCTCCGCGAAAATATGACTGCTCAATAACATAGTCGCCAGAAGGAGTACTTGTCTCGGTGCGAGCAGTTTTAATAGTGTGTTCCCACCATACTGGATTTTGCGTAATTGCACCCATTCTTGGGAGCTGTTAATTATCGCCAATTTTTGACTTGGAGATTTCATGACGTTATAGCGGTTTTCCCATTCCGTAAACCATTGCCCTGGTATATCTAGAAGACCTTCCCTTTTGCCCGCCTCCACTACCTCCAGCCAGCATTGCTCTCTCCATTTTTTCGTTAATTCAACCAATACACTCGAGTGAACACTATCTAGGATATAATGCGTTCCCGGTACATCCTTTAATAAGTGTAATAACCGATTGCCCTCTCTTTGGGCCGCCTTAACCCACAATGTTTTCGTGGAGCTGATTAACGGGAATGGCACGCCCGTTTGTTCTTCCCATTGAAGGATTAAATTATGCCATGTGATATTGAAATTTTCTAGCGAGAGTGGGTTCGACAAAATCTCCTTTTCGAATTCATCCATAAGTTCACGCTCAACTGGAACAATCTCCATTGATTCTGTTTTTTCTTCGGTATGGTCTCGCCGACATAATCGTTTTGAGAGGGGACTATTACTCCCTCCCGGTTCTGGAGAGTCCTGTGAATTGTCTCCTGTATCCGATGGTTTGTAGTCCGAATCAGATGTTGATCCGTCAGAGAGTAGTAATATTTCTTGTTCCGGGTGAGTATCCGCCCATACATTGTGATACCATTGTTCCAAAATTGGTTTCGAAATTTGGTATTTTTGAAGGAAATACGTCGCCGTTGCGGGGTCCTCCAAGTTGGCCGCTAGTAAGCTTTCTTTTTCCGGAAGTGACAATTTACTAACAGTATCTGATAGGAAATGAAGTAATTCACGCATCCTCGAATCCTTAGTTCTGATTATGCCAGCAATTTCACATTTTAAGGCGTGGTGAATGGTCGGGCCATTGAGCCGGTGGAGAATGTCCTCAATGTTACCATCCCACTCATCTGGGTCCCACGGTGAACAACTACCATAATTAGTTACCATGCCTTCATCACTTTCTACAATCTCCTGCGATTTCTCGCTACTATCCAACTCCGGTGCTCCTTCTTGTCCGGAGTACACCTTTTCGTCATCGTAATTTTCTTCATCACTACTCTTATTCATATCCACATCGTCTGATGGCCATTGTCGTTCACCACTTAATATGGCTGCGTAATGTTGCCCACTGTATTCGAGTATGATCGGTCTTTTGTCCTGATAATCTTGTTCCGTGACTTCTGTTAGAAATTTTTTTATCCGTTCATAAAATACACCAGTCGTGATTGGGTATTCTCCACTTATTTGATATGTTTTTCCTCGTTTTGTACGCATTTCTGGCGTGAACAAATTGAAACCTGGAACCTTTGCGCTTGGCGGGTGGCTTAGCACATAGATATCTCGTTGTAGCATCGTACTTATCGACATCAGCGTGTCGTTGCTTCCCCAAGCTTGACGGGGGATATTATCATTGATTTTTGAACTGCTTTCTGCAAATTCCAGTAAATACTGTTGAAATTGTTTCCGCGATTCTGTGGTTGACAAATCCGATTTGGTTCGACCCAGTTCCTTAAGGGTCGACTTCCTTGCTTCATGTGAGAATTTGTCCTCGAAGTCCATCAAGGCTCTTGCCAAACAACCTTCTTTCAAAGCTTTTGTCAGTTTTTCTAATGCTCCATCATGTTCGATAATTTTTTCCGAACCCGTTAAGGATTGACAAACTGCATAGAGTTGACAATTACCCGTAGGCGGGGTCATAACTTTCCGCATACCCAAGGCTCCAAACAACTTTGATACCGACTGTAGATCTTGCGGTAAATCCTCCTCCCAATCTAATGGTTCCGGTCTTAATATAGGCCCGTCCACTTTTGCGCATTCATCAATCACTTCCGTAATCACATTCTTCGCCCGTCCTTCCAACATTAGAAACGCACTCGCCTTTTTCTGAAGAATCACTTCATATTCTTCCTTAGCCTTCTTTTTTTCCAACTTGGATTTGCGCTTTTTCGTTTTCGGTGGGTAACTTTCTTGTCTATCTTTACCTTGCCCAATCAATGGCTTGTTGCTAATTGGGTGAACTTTCCTTTCACGTGATTGTTGTATGTCACGTTGTGTACTTGAGGCTGCCTGAACTTTCTTTTCACGTGATTGTTGGATGTCACGTTATAGACTTGAGGCTGCCTGAGGGATTGGTGCCTTTTCTTCCTCATCATCCGCTGAATGTGGCCGATTTTGAGGTCTGTGTTTTTTCTTGGTTACCGTAATCCAGTCTGGTAACGGTTTCCTTTGCTGCATCTCTTGGTGATGATCTGCCTGCTGCTTGTCTTCTCTCGCTTCTTCACAGGGTTCCGTGTTTTTACACGGAGTGACACAAGCCACTGTTGGTTCACTTGATTTGTCATCCTTGGTCTTTTCTGATGTCTCGGCTTGGGCTGCCTTTCCTAGTTCGGCTAACTGTCGTTCTCTGACAGCATCTACTTGCGCTCTTAATTCTTCCATGCTCCTGAAAGTTTGTGTAGGCGCCTCATAAGTTTTCAACTCCTCTAACTTGACGTGAATACAGTTCTTCTTCAGTAGGTCGGAAAGAGCAGTCCCACATTTCCGCATTGGATGCCCTAGCTCACCACATCGTAGACATTGCTTCTTGCCCCGCATACTTGGGTGTTCCAGAATTATCATCGTATGTCCCCAATAGATTCGCTTGATGTCCAACAATGCCGTCGGGCAAGCTTCCGATTCCATAATTAGTTCCCATGTTGAAGTATCCGAGAAGGGTCCATTCTTATCCAAATCGTCTAATTGAAATTCCATTCCGAGAACTTTTTTCAGAAAATTGGAGAGCTTCAATAGATCAACTGATCTAGTCACATTCTTTAGCACACATGAATAGTATCCTTTATGCTCGAAACTTTCTCCATTACTGTCTCTTTGCCGTTCCCACGCCGAACCACTCGTTGCTTGCGCTTGATGGTGTAAATTCTTGAGGACATGGTCGTAACGATGGAACGGAACAGTTATTCCCGCAAATTTCCGGGCCATGTCCCGCGTGAAAAAGTGGAAGTATAAAGCATGCTTGCTGCTGTCATAACTTATACTTTTTAGCTGCGCTATCATTCGCCACAGCTCCGGTCCGCCTGTCCCTCTCGTCGTCGCTGCTGTTGCGATGCTTTCTTGGATGCTTTTTGTGCTTTGGAATGCTTCCTTAATTATATTCTCACCTCTCAAATCGAGAACTAAACACCCTTCCACCTGTGCTCGGATAGTATGTACCAGCTTTACTTGTTCCTCTGTTTTCAAATTATACGCTTGAGAAACTGAGGTAATTTCTTTGCGATGATTGTTCCTTCCACAAGTCCCTGGACGATTCTCCATTCCTCTGCACTACCTTCCCGTACTTGCATTGGCGCATATTTCCCATATTCTTTCTCGCATATAGTTCTCAGCTGAGTAATCTCATCTGGGGTGTACAACGATGTCTTGAACAGAAAAGTTTTGCTCACCAGTTTCGCATCTTGCTCCATAGTGGTGGTTTTTCCTGTCACCTTATTCGCCCATCCTTGAAGGGTGGGTGGTAGCCTTTGTTCTTGGAGTACTTTTGCCTGTCCGATAGCTTTCCATAATATGCTTTCGAAAGATTGCGTCGTTTTCTGCGCAATCACCGCCGAACTGATCACACGTTGACGCCAAAGCTCCCAATCTTTCTGTTCATCTATCACCATAAGTTCAAATAGATCCAGTACTCGTTCCACTTCCGCAGATTTTAGTTGCGGGAATCTTTTTGCTACATCTGATAAACGTGAAGTCGGTCCCCGGATCTTCACATAAATCGACGAGAATAGCTCTTGTGTCAAATCTAGCCAGGCTTTGACTCTCGGTTTTCGACTTCGCGCTTGGCGTAGTGCCGTCTTCAAGGCTTGTGCCAGTTGCCTTGGCTCACGTGAGTCCAGTGAGCTAATGATGCTTAAACGCTCTTCACTTGATTTATTTTCCTTTTCCCCCTGATTCTGAGGTACAGTCTCTGCTTTACTATTAACCTCCTGTACTGTGTCCTGAGATACCGGTTTATTTTCTGGTATCTCAGTGTTTTTGTTGGATTCGATAGTATTTACCGGATCCTGTACCGGTTCGTCCGGTACTACTCTTTGTTCCGCATCATCTTCCTTCCCTGGACTCGTTCTCTCAGCCTCGATCGAGTCCGGGGTTTCCGGAACAAACTCATCTCCACTCCCTGTTTCTTCATTCGTGGGAGTGTGGTCTTCCGTCTCCCCTGGGTTGTCCGGGTCACTCGCAGGACCCGGGTCAAGTAGAGAAGGTCGGGTTTCATCATTGTCACGCATTTTAGCCCTAAACCTTAATTGGGACACAATTAAGGGCAGTATCGCAAATTTAGAACTGGCCTCATAAAAGTAGCTATCTACCTAATTTAATGGAAAATAGGCATTCTGGCAAAAAGCAAAATTGTATGGGGATCTGGCAAAAAGCAAATTAGGTACTCTTGCAGCATACAAATTTCAAGATAAACCAACCAAGCAAGTACCATGTTGGAACCGACATGAGTTTTTCATCTTTTGATCGGCACTCAGTAGAGATGCCCATGCAGATATGCATGCTGAAGCTCGTGTTGATGCTTGTGTTGTCGGTTATGTTCCCTTTACCGGATTCTGATGGAAACGACGTGTTCAATGCAGCAGCACTTTATCCATCGGGAGGCTACCCGTGCGTCAGATTGGTGCATCGACCAGCAAATTTTGTGCTATAATCGGGCTTAAAGACGCGTCCGAGTTTGTGGCAGTGATTCAAGAAGACGGTACATTGTGGTGGAGGATGTGAGTAATACGAAGTGAAGATCATGAACTACATGAAAAAAATATTAGAAAAATAGGGCGTTTTTCTAATGATACAACAATTTTAGCCCGCCGACTAAGCAAAGTAGGTACTAAACATGACACATAACGCAGCAATCCCACAAGCACATTGACCCACTTGGGCTTGACAGCTTTCACTTTTGTTGGGTACTAAATTTTCTTGTCAAAATAGGCATTCTGAAATATTTGGATTAGGCATCCTGTACGTTTTCTCGACACACTACAGTAAAAAGTGTCCTAGGAAAATAGTGTGCCTGCTAAAATTCCATGGGCCACACTAATTTTTCTTTTTCAATATTCCACAATAAGCTACACTAATTTCGCACATTCCAAAACCCGTACCTCTTACTACGCATTTTCTCAAATCCCGTCGAGTTTAGTAGTAGACCAGCGCTCATTTGAAAGAGAAGAATATTTAGAAGGCAGTGGCAAATAGATGAAGCGATGCGGGTTCGCAGCTCTTTTACAACTTTGAATCACACGATGGTACAGGGAATGAAAGTGCATTTGAGAAACTCATCATGCAGATGCGTATGCAATACATGGAAACGCAATTTGATGTCTAATATAAGATTCTCTGGACTTAATACTGTCTGAAGCGAGTTTGAGCAAAGGCGACGCGCAAATAACGTTTCGAATATCATATGTGTGACGATACACGTGCCTCCGACTGGAAAGACAAAGGTGGACAATGTTATTAAGCAACATGGAGACGTTTCCAAGCCCAAGACCATTAAGAAACAACGAAACAGCTCTGCCAATACGAAGAGGACTGGCATTCCAACAAAACTTCTTCAGCTAACTCGGCGGGTGTTAAATGCAAACTTGAGTCACAATTGGGTGGCATGAAGTCTGGGCCTCAAAAAGAGCAGCGGGTAGATTTGGAAGAAGTTCCTGTCCCTGATTTTCCGAGTTTGCTGACGATGATTTCTGGGGAGACACTAATTTGGATGCGCTTAATTCGGCTGATTGGGATGATCCTGCTCTTAGTTGCTGAAAAGGTTTTGACCATCCCGTTGTTAACGGGATGGTCAAAACCTTTACAGATTCGACAATCCGTTGCATCATACGGCTCACGCTCCACCTGGAACAGGCTAATCTGCTCAAGAAAGACCATGGCTTGAATTCCCCTCCGTTAAACAAAGCGATTAAACAGATTTTGACACAGAGCTCTCCAGGCTCCACGTTGGGAACTGGCGTGATTGTCTTGATTCTGCAGCAGTGTGGCTTTTTATGGCTATTATCGGTTTCCGAGATCGCCAGAAGAAGTTACATAGTACTGCCAAACTTGCGTTGGCCATTCCTCAAATTTGCACGATAACGTGTGATTCCGTTAACTCACCACGATACCCAATACAGTATGCGCTGGTGCACATGCAGCATACGGATAGAACAGACAGTTCTTCCAGAATCTGATAACGTTATCATCGTATCTGCCAGTGTACCTTAATGATTTCTATGTCGTCGTCTGCTACTCGTCGACGATCATCTTTTTTGCTACTTGACAATGCAAGCAATAGCCTGAACACAGCGATCATCTTTCTACCTTTGCATTCACTCTTTAAAGGAATACATTTGCCCAACACTTGCTACCATTAAAATACAACATCAACCCACATATACAACAGTTCACTACTCATTATTCTTGCGCTTCTTGGCTTTGCTCGACGCTCTGGCTGGCGAAGATGTCGCGACTGGGACTGGAGTTGTGGGCGATAGAACCTCATTGGCGTCCGTAGGCACCTCATCACTTTTTTTAATTTGTGTAAATCGCAGTCTATTAAGAGGTATTAAGAGGTACTACAACTTAAAACGTTAGGTATACTACCGTCTGATCGAGCGGCGTCGTCCTCATTCGAACAGTCAAGTTTCAATCGCTGATTCTTTGTGTAGTCGCTGAGCTCTCCTTGGAAGCCTTCCAAACATACTTGTGATTGTATACCTTGTACCCGGCCGTGACTTTCCGTATTCCACTACTTCTCTTATTTGCGCGATAATATGGTTCCCATAGTTTTTGACCATGTTCCCATGATGGCAGTGCCGTTCCATAATATCTTGTGCTAACCGAACTCTTTCGCTTGTTGACCACATCTTCCTTGTAAAATTCCTTGCTCTAGTGCTTGGGGGGTCTAGTGATGTCCGTAAAGTCGTGCTATTATTGTGTTGCAGATTTTTCCAGTGTGTGATGGATTTACCTGTGACCTTCTTCCACTTTCCAAAGATACATGCAAGCTAGGATGCACCACAAAAAAAGCCAAGCCGTTAAATTCTTGTAATTCTTTAAAGTTCACATCCTCTGATAAAAACTCGTCGTCAGCTCTTCCATCCCAATTGACCCTCCATCATTTCGTTGTGACAAGATCCATTCTCGCCCATTAATGGAATCTATTCCCTCAATGCTCTGATTAGCTGCCTTTTTTACTGCAACTAATTGTTTCAGTGTCTAGTGCGAACTTTATTTCTGGCGTGAATCCGATATGCTCGTTCGAGGAGAAGGCTATTAATTATATCATCCATCGCCAGAGATTCGCTTTTGTGTGCCCTGTGTCCCCTTGCGTCTGTACCGTCCAATCAACGATATTCTGTTTGACCGACTCGTTTTATGCGCAACACCTATCTTGTCGTCCTTGGGATTCGGTCGTAACTTGGTCGATAAAGCTACCAGAGAGTGTTCCAATATCAACGGGTTATTGTCCCAAAAAAACGTTCCCAATGATATGGTCCGGTTTCCTTGCGTGCCATGGCACTCGCTCAAGGTCTAACTATTTCCCCTTGATAAACTTCTTTCCTGGTTGCTGTATCTATGCAAATACCCGGTGAAATTAGCTTTTGGGAAGAAGTTTCTAGTTGTCTTGTTTCTCATGCCTTGAACTTATCTTTAGGGCTAGATGCTCACTACAAGCGAAAGGTTGTCCAAAACAGTTCCAAAGATTGTGGTGGGCTCGGTTGATACAACAGGGTCATAGAAATAATGGAACGACGCAGTACATCAGCAAAAGAATTCACACAGCACATGATGGGAACATGGCGAAAAAGTATGAAACCATACTATCGCGCAACTAAGAGAAGTAGTGGAATATGGAAAGTCACAGCTGGCGCTACAGGTACGAGGATGCAATCACAAGCATGCTTGGAACACTTCCAAACAGAGCTCAGTGACCTTACAAATTGAAACTTGACTGTTCGAATGAGGACGACGCAGCTCGATCAGATGGTAGCACACCTAACTTTAAGCTGCAGTAGCTCTTAATAGACTGCAAACTACACAAACTAAAAAAGGCTCAACTGCTCACTATAAATGAGCCGACGAAGCTGCAGCGTAGATCATCTGTTGGAAACGGTAGAAGTGCGACAACCCGCTATGATCAGAACATACAAAAGGTAAGATATATTAGATAATTATAGTCTAACCTAATATATATAGGGCGTCCGGTATGGGTGCAGGATGAGAAATGGGATGGAGTAGTGCAATGCACTCACTCCAAGGTAACCGAGCAGAGCTCAATGGTTAGTTGTCAATTATCCCTCACCTGCACACCCAACCGAGCCCCCGGAGCCATTCTGGACCCGCCTGTTGTGGGTTTACGTATATCCTTAAATAAGTGCTAATTAGGAGCTAAACTACAAAGTGGTACACCAGATCCTACACAAGGTACGACTGACCCTAATTTAGGTACTTTAAAACAGGTTATGAGCCCAACAGGGGCAGGTTCAAGGGACCGCGGTTCAACCGAACCGGGCTCGGACCGCAGGGTCGCAGAAGGGACTATTCCATTCGACATTCTGGTCTTCTCCCGTCAAGAAGAAAGAAGAAATCTGGGAAATACTCAGAGATCACTGGGAGAAGAATTCACCGAGGCGGCACAAGAGAATTTGACAGGCCAAGGAGACATGAATACGGCTGGGCATAGTGACCAGATGCGGATGTACCGAAACATGGCGCAGGAATTTCGCATGGAGCCATTCAATGGAGAAGGATTCAAGGTTTACAAGGTGAAAATGAGAGCGAAGCTGAATGCAGCAGGACTGCTAGCACTTGCCACCGGGAAGGAGCGATATAACTTTGATTTGCCGTCAGAAATGAAGGACACCTGGGACTGCCGATATGCTGCGGCACATGCGATGATAGTTGGGAGTCTTGCAGATGCGGTGGTGATACGCATGGAAGAAGTTATTGAGACGGGAAATCCCATACGTCTCTGAGACGCGTTGATGGCGGAATACGATGGAATGCCGGCGCGCAATAGGATCGTTGTGGAGAAGGAACTTTTCAATCGCTTCCTGAGGCCTGGAGAGCGCATGCTGGACTACATTAACGAGATGACACAACTCGAAGGCGAGTTACGCAAGGCAGGAGAAGTCATGGATGAAGAAAAGTTTGCAGAGCTGCTACTGTTTCAAACAAAAGAAGTCTATCCGGATCTCTACAAAGAGTTCTCACGCATGAAGTCGTTGTCAGTGGAGAACAAAGTAAGCCTACGGCAAGTCAAGAACCGGTTGATTTACGTGGAAGAACAAGAACGCAATGAGCGCGGCGACGCAAGGCGTGAGGTTCAGATGAACAACGTAGAGCATCGGCAAAACATAAGACAAGTTACCATGCAAGGAAGGCGTGAGACACTACAAGAGGCAATGCGGCGGAACCCTTGCAGAATATGTAACCAGTATGGACACTGGATGCGTGAGTGTCCGCGAAGCATGCGTAACGGTGGGGAGGCAAACCCAAGTCGCTATATACGAAGTAATCGAGGAGGCCGTGCAGGCCGCGGTGGCGGACGCGGTGGCAGACACGGTGGGCGCGGTGGCAGACGCGGAGGTCGCGGCGACGACCAAAGTAGATATGGTGGATGGCGATCCAACTACCCCGGGGGTGCAGGGACACAAGATGAACCAATACCAGTCCTCATGGTGCAGGCTAGCACCAAGGAGCTATTACTTCCTACAGATGTGATCGAATGGAAACTTGACAGCGGAAGTCAAGCAAACGTGTGTAATCCTTTCTTGAGGTACACACGGTAGAAGGCAAGGACTTAGTTATGATGAATGGCACAATCTCAACGGTAACGCAGATGGGTACGGTGTTACTCTGCGTGCAGAACGAACTCACAGGCAAGATTGAGAAACGCAAGCTGGAAGATGTGTGGTATGTACCAGAAGCGCGTGCCAACATTATTGCATTCGATTACTTCCAATCGCGTAAGTACAAGGTGACACTTCATGGCGAAGAACAATCAATAGCGCACGTAACGAAGGGAAACATCAAGATCAAGTTCAATAAGATAAATGGACTCTACAGGCTTTGGACACATGTCTACACTGGCGCTGGACGCGAGATACTGGGCGTCTCGCTTATGGATAAGCGCAGCAAGGCTAAAGAAAAACAAGCAGAAACAGATGCACGAACGTGGCACAAGCGGTTCAATCATGCTAACCAACAAGTAATCAAGAGCATGGATAAGAACAAGACAGGCCAAGGACTTAAGATCAATAAAACGTTGGCAAACTACGACTGTGTTCCGTGTGAAGTGGCTAAGGCCAAAACAATGACATTTGGTCATAAGACAAGGAAAGCCACAAGGCCATTGGAAAGGCTATGTCTTGATGTGGATTCAATTAAAGTGAAGACAGCTGTGGTGCAAGCATGTTTTTACTCGTCATAGATGAATATTCCCGATTCAAGTGGGTCTTCCTACTCAAGACAAAAGATGAGGCGGCGAACCATCTAACAAGACTGTTGCGAAGACTCAACACGGCATTCATACACCGACATCTAAGGATACAAGAGTTATATTCGGATCAAGGAACAGAATTCGTAAACAAGGAAGTGGATCAACTCTGCAAGGAAGAAGGAATTAGTGTACAAACAACGAACGCGTATTCTTCTCAAGAAAACGGCTTGGTGGAACGTGGAAACGGTGTGGTGGTGATGAAAGTGCGTGTATTACTTGAAGAAACACAACTACCATTCTCACTATGGGGAGAGGCACCTACATGTGGTAGATACCCTCAATGTGACAGGGTCACGGGTAATCAACGGGAAAAACCCTCATGAACTACTTTATGAAGAGAGACCGGATGTCTCGCACTTACGCACATGGGGATGCGCAGTGGACGTGTTAGTCATGAAGAACAAGAGTCAGAAGAAGGATAAGCTCAAACCGATCAAGATGCCAGGGTTGCTGATCGGTTACTAACGCAAACAAAAGGTTACAAGTGGATATGTG